>JAMKCH010026289.1:0-30546 GCA_023653785.1 Ophioderma brevispina
GCAAAATCGTGATAAATTTTCCTTTTTCAGTGCTAGATTTTGGCCAAGTCGGGATGGTCTTGTACAGTTCTTCTCCATCTTGTGTGTGTCGGGGCATGTTGGCCAATGTGAAACACCTGCCCCGATTTTTCTTGCAGCTTCAAAAAATCGTGGCGGGTTTTGGGAATCGGGAAGGTCGGCTTGAACACATGAGCGTTTGGAAAGCGGTGGCCGATGAGTTGGCGCGCAATACATGATGGGTTGTGTGCGTTGGAAAGCTTTACCACAGGCCACTTTCTGTGCTAGCCTGGGGATCCCTGTCGTCGGAATCGCTTCTATGAGGAATGAAGCGAATTTTAAAGATGGGTGAAACCGAAACCCACCTTAATTGTCTTCGCTCCTTCACTTTTTTCGGCCGAGAGTTCAGTACACTGTGCGTCGTTCTCTTTAAACTCAGACGCATACAGTAGATTCTGGACCATCATCACTCTGAGTAGTGCTTTCCATCATAAACCCGGTGAGGGGCACAAGAAGGTCAACGCCCATAGCATTCAAAGGGGCTTGGATCTTGGTTTTTCCCCCCTACTTTCTTAGCAAGCATTTAAGACAGTCAAAACTATTCCTTATTTTAATCCTATGAGCTCCACTAATATTTGCACCATTTTTTTTAGCCAAATCGGAGAACTTTAAAATTTTGACCCTGTACAACTGAAAATTGACCCTTTTTATTGATTTTTGCTGTTCTTAGCCTATAAGCTAGGAAACTTTAGGCTTTACCTATTACAAACTATACCTTCTCTGAATCCCTTATGGTTAGAGCACATACATTACTTTTCAACACGAATGGATCATTAATATTTGACCATGTACAATCTTTGTCTGGCCCCCCCTAAGCACCACTTGCGGCACTTAGAATCACGTTTCAGAGTTCCTGTCAGGTTGTCTGAATATTTAATCACTCAAACCCTTTGTACGTGAGATTGTGTTACAATGTGTGCTAGCTCCAGGCTAACATGTCCCATCAGCCATGTTCGACGAATCTAGCACCAATAAAAAGAACGATTACGATGCAGACGGCAACCCATATTATCGTTCCGCCTAACCTATGCATAACATCGGGCCTACTATGGCCGTCATCACTTCCTGACTACACCCTTCCAGCTAATTACAATGGAACCCAGTGGCCTTGCTTACCGGTACCACTGTTAAACATTTCCGTAAATTAAAGAAAACAGAGTTTCCGTAAATTTACGGAAAATCTGTTTGAGAAAACAATAACAATAATAAAAAACAAAAAACATAACAAAATTTTATTAACGGAAATTTTCACAAATTTTCTCTGGCAGCAAACTTTCAGAACTTTTTTTTTGGTCCGTAATTTTTAAATTATGGAAAAATTCTGTTAAAATACCATTTTTTCCGTAATATGAGACAAAGTTCCGTTAAAATTACTTGTCCAGTGTCCGATTCCATGTGATCAGAAATTTCTCTAAATTTACCCCTAAAAATGTCTGGAAATACTGCTGCCAAGAAATTTCCGGAAATTTACGGAAATTTTTTAACAGTGTACCGAGCTGGCTTCCGCCAGTTCTGCTGGCAATGTATACTGGAACTGTCTACGCAGCTCTGGTGACCTAGCTTCTGCATCCGTAGAGGCCGCTGCATTGGGTGGGTTTGTTGAACACTAGATAGGAGTACTCTTGTATTGTGACGGCCGGGTTTGGCCCTAGCGTAATACTTTGTTTTGTCCATCTTGTGTCCCTACCTCTTCAGCCTCATGCGCCACAACATCATCGTGTGCTTTTTCGCTGGGGTTCCGGAGCATCACCCTGCACTTCTGGGACTGATTCTTTGTCGTTGCATTCGTACTGTCCCCTCTTCAAGCCACTTCTTCTCTACCACTGTCTCGTCGGACTCATTCCACCAACAGCTCGGGTCCTCCTCTTCTCTACTCCAGGAGCTGATTACGTCCAAGCCTTCGTTCTGAGCCTTCTACCTTTGATCCTGTCTGCATGAAATACCTTTGGCCTACTGCTGCGTGTGCTCTTATGTATGCGAAAGGTGACAGAATCAGAAGCGACTCACTTTATTTCCATAATATATAACCTCTGACTATGAGGTAGGGTCCCTCCCAATGGAGAGCCAGCTTTTTGGAGCTCTTTCGGTCTTCTTGTGTGCATATACCAAACAAATTGTCCTTCCTTATATACACAGATCGTGCAGCTCTACGTATTCCGCTTTTGCCTTCTTATGTTTGTAGCTACTGCATACCGGTCACGCTCGTGTATGCCTCGAATTCGCTCTCTTAGTTCCTCAGCGCATCGGTGGCACACTCTTCTCCCTTGGAATCGCACCCTATGGTCTATAGGCAAATTGACTTCCAGCCCCATAATCATATTCGGACTTAACTCCATCAAGGCATGTGCACTGGCTCTGTTGGCATAGTCCGTATAGCAAGTACTGATCTCAGTCCTTCTGAATCATCAATGAAACGGCATTCGTTATCTTGACCTATCAGTCCGCTTAGACCGCTCAAAACATCCCGTCGGACCTGGGGTTGTACGGGTCCGCCCTAGTCCTTTGTAATCCGAGCAGCTAACACATCTCTCTGACCACACCGATTTCAAACTTCCGTTCCCTGGTCCGAAATGCAATCTCCAAAGGGAACGCATATAGAGGATATACACATTCCCAGATCAGTCTCGGCTCATGGACCAAAAACATCTATCGCTACACGCCCCAGGGGCGCGCCAATACGATACTGCTGTAACGGCGCACGATGCTTACGCTGCGGGCCCTTCTTCAGCGCAACACGCCACACTACGGAGAAATGGTTCTAAGTCGGCATCATAGCGGAACGCAACGTACCCGCTCCGCTACCTTTGGAAGTTTTTGTTCCCTGCCCATGTGGGCCCAGATGCCTTTGTTGAATGAAGCTCGTCCAAATACCCTACCTCTCATATGATCTTGGTAACACTGTCAACCACCCCACTAACCTACCATCCATCACTTCCCATTTCTTCACCATTATTCTTTCCTTTACTGCCACTGTCCCACTGCCCAGTAGATCTTTAGAGGAGCTTACAATCCCAACTTCTACCCTATGCGATATTTCATCCCCAGCTTCCTCCGTAATATTCCGGCCATTGTCTCTCCGCCAGCTTCTGTTCCCTTACCATCGCACCGTGATTCTAGTTTCCCCCACGTTCACATTGTGAAACCAGCTGTGTCATCATGAATTGTTGCCTCCCTCCCAGGCACAACGGCAGACGGTATTCCTATAGTCTGGGTCGCAGATGGCCTCGAAGGCCTGGGACTGTTGTATCGCTATCACGCTCAGCTGCAACAGAGATGCTGATCCAGCGTTTCGGGTGCGGACCCGCACGTTATCATATTGACGATATGCAAAGTGCTGACTTTCACTAGTAAGTTTCCTGTCCATCACAATCACTGTCTACTGGCAAATCTGGTTTGCTGGCTCCGCACACATCTTGAGTTCTGCTCTCCAACCAGTTCTGACAGGTTTGCTCCCTCTAACAGCGTACTTTCTGTCTCTAGTCCTCTAGTCTTCTGTTTTGGCTCTTTTCTCCTCTGAACGGCCACATGTAAACATGATTCTGATGGGGTACCCGTGACAGCCCATCGCATTTTGTGTTTTCTCCCGGATCTGTACTCTTGGTCTATGTTAAAGCCTGACAGCACTTCCATTCACCTTGCTATCTTGCCTTTCGGGTTTTGAGTTAAGTTGGTATAAAGCCACCGCAGCGAGCCATGCAGCCATAGGCAATAACCCTCTCTTCGCCATCCTTCTCTTGCGACAACACTCAACCTATTGGAAATCGGTATCGATACTGTACTGGCCTCTGGTCGCGGATATGCTAGCACTGGAGCGGTGATCAGGCATCCTTTCAACCTGTTGTAAAGGAGTCCTCGCCTTGTCTGTCGGACTCTGTCCACTCGAACACACCTTATTTCCAGTCGATGATGCAGGGGACTGCTATCTCCGCAAACCCCTTATGAAGCGCCTGGAAACGATGCGAACCCCATAAGTCTGCGCACCTGTGTCGGAGTTCTGGGAGTAGGCCAATCTCGTACCTCTTCTATCTTGGACGGATCAATAATTATATTCCTTCTTTCGACACAACGTGCCCAAGGTATCTAACCTCTTTTGAAACTTACATTTGGTAAGCTTCAACCTCAACCCTGCACTCCTGAATCTGTTGTTACAACCGCTTCCAGACGGTCAACAGACTCAGCTAAGACTACCATAATACAACATGTCATCCAATAGGCCAATAGGGTCTGCCATCTATCCAGCCAAAACCCTTTCCATCAATCTTTCCACATTGGAGGGTGCTTTGCAGAGCATAAAAGTAGTCACATTTCCACGCAATACAATGAGAAGGCAACTTATCCCGCGCAGCACCATAGCCAGTTGCCAATATCCCCGACGCTAATCAAGTGTAGAAAGTACTTAGCGCCAGCCAACGCATCAAGCGAGTCATTAATGCAAGGCAAAGGGTAGGCGTCTCTGTGACGGCATTCAGTCTCCTATAGTCCAAGCACAGGCGCTGGAGCCAGCTTTTACCAGCACAACCTGGACTTGACCATGGGCTATGGCGTTTCACCAAACGTCGTCCCCTTCCTATATCAAATTCACCCTTTGTATAGACACTCTGGTACCGGAATAGCAGACTATATAACTACCTTCGCTCTGTCGTCGGCGTCCCATTGTGCGGTCTGGGCCGTCTTTTTGCTTTCAAATAGTCCAGGGCTCCAACACCACAGAAAGCCGAGGAGGTTACCTCGAAAGAATTTTTTGTAGAGTACATAACTGATATTTTAAAACCTCAGGATTACGAACCTAGAGGTCGTAAAATTTTCCGGGATTAGCAAAAAAATAGATATGACTTAATACAAGTGACGTCATCAAATTTTCGGTGCAAAATCTGAAATTTGTGAATTCCTGTTTTCGGCATATTTGAATGTAATGCATTAAGCTTTTCATTTCACTTAATTTGAAAGCTAATCATGTTAAAATTTGAGTGGGAAGACTTTTTAATTTCATTTCCTTCTGAAGTATGTACAAATAGAATGTTTTAATTGTGATTGTTCCGAAACCACTTTGCGTCTTCTGTTTTATTGGGGTTCTAAAGTAGTGTCTATTTTCTCTGGTAAGCACACAACATTTTTATAATTTATGCACATTTTTAACTGTTTTCATATACTTGTAGATGTTCTAAGAAAGAAATTTGGTTTGATTTCAAAATATATTCTCTATGTCGTCTATTGGCCAAAGTTGATGACGTCTTCAAATTTGACTCAATATCACAAAATACAGATTTTTCTTTTATTGCTTACTAGAATTTCTCATCAATATCTTTCTGCTCAAGGCACTCTGGAAGCTTGCACTGATATTATTTACCATTGTGATCGATGAAAATACAATTTACATTGATGTCTGTATAAAAATCTAACTTAAAACTCATTTTTCTCGACTTGTACTTTTTAAACACTTATAGCTCCTTCAGACTTGAAAAATTCCACTCAGTTCTGGAATTTTTGGCAACAAATTAGTTATACATTTGAACCATTGAGGCATACTGCAAGGTAAAGTGAAGAGATCTATGTCACAATTCACATTAGAACGCCCCTCTGTCCGTTTATATTTACAGACAAAAGTATAAGGTAAACTTTGCTCAATAGCTGAGGTTATAGTCATTGTCTCATTTTGTTATCTTCTTTTAAACTTTATCATTTTTTCATTCTTTCTTTTTTGTTGATATTACTAAGCACTAAAATTTTCCTTAGAGTTTGGTAATAATTTGAACACCATGTTAGGGAAAGAAGAACAAGAATCTTCCCACCATCATGGCGTAAGGGACCTACTTTCCTTGTGTAATCTCAGGGTCCTTCAACCTGCGTTCCAATGGTCAAAAATATCTTTGCTTTGTTTGCGCAGAAGGCTCGAAGAAAGGTAGCTATATGGACTTCCCTGTTCTTCCCTTCTCTTTTGCTGCTAATGTAGGTGACACGCCTGACTTCGTTTACACTACGATGCTGTTTCCCCAATCCCCCCGTCCCATCTATGTCATGTTGGATTAAAGTCCACATTTACCAGGGCTACTATGCACAATGCGGCCAATGGTATCCTTACACTGTTCCTTGGCCCATAAAGATGCAACCACAATTCGATTTTCTAGAAAGGACATTTTCAAAGTTTGATCACCAAAACGCAAGTTCCAGAACAACGTTTGAAATTGGCATTGTTATGCTGATAAGTGTGAAAATGGTGGGCATTCGCGAAGAAAGGCAAGTTTTTTGTTGAAATTTCGCCTTGAATTTGCCCTAATATAAGAGAGGCAACCACAATTCGATTTTGTGGAAAGACATTTCCAAAAGTTGGATCACAAAAACGCATTCCAGAACAAACGTTTGAAATTGCATTGTTAATGCATTATAAGTGTGAAAATGGTGCCCTTCTCGAAGCAGTTTTTGTTGCAATTTCGCCTTTAAATTTACCCCACATATAAAGATGCCAACCACAATTCGCTTGTGTTGAAAGACATTTCTACAAAGTTTGATCACAAAACGCAAGTTCCAAAAAACCGTTTGAAATTGGCATTGTAGGCCATTCTAATGTGGAAAATGGTGCATTCGCGAAGAAAGAAGTTTTTGTTGGAATTTCGCCTTGACATTTGCCCCAATATTAATTTTGACAATTTTTCAGGCATTAGACGTTTCCTTTCACCCACAAGACTTCTGTTTCTTGGCAATTGCAGATTTGGGTTTCAAATAAGCTTTCCATAACAATTCTCCGTCCATCCACCGTTTCAGACAGCTGGGGTTGCTTAAAAATGGCAATTTAGTTAGCACTACGAAGACATGCTGGATGAATGCATCCTCTGTCTGTGAAAATTTTATTTCTCACATCATTCCAAATGCCAGGAAAACTCATATCGCCCCATACAAAAACAAACCTAACTCTATTGAAGCCTGTAATCAAACTAGTTCACCGACGCTAGTCACCGATGGCAATTCGCGCATGTGTAGTACAATTCCTATATATGGCAAATAACCCTACGACTCTCGCTATCTCACAAGCCGCTCGATCACGCCACGGCTGACTGACTCAGTTAAATGAACCGCGTTGCAGTATACACAACCTAATGCAGTAGTCTGTGTGTACATTGCCGGTCCCCATGCAAACCATCTTGGACCCTTCTTAGTCAAACACGGTTCCGCGCATATAATTATGACAGCAATCAATACTCCCATTGCATATTTCCCAATTCAAACTTGGTTCCACTGCCGAAAATAGCCATGCTATTTGCAATTCAGGCGTAGTAAAGTTTCATGTCACCTGCATAGATGAGACAGTTTGTTCAGAATTGACCAAGTGACCCCCCACACGAGTACATCTCCCTAGTCACATTAATATCGCGCATAATAAACCATTATTTAGGGTAAAATTTTCACCTTCATTTCCTGGGATTGACTCATGGCGCAACCTTTTACTAACACAAAAACCACAAAACTCAGCACGGAAAGTCTGATTGAATTCTGTTTTCAGCTTCCAATAGCCGATACCATCCCGAAATTTCCCATTATCATGCGATATAATTTTTGACCACCTGAGATCTAGGAAGTCTCTCGAACGTCATGAACACACATTGCACAATTTTCCCAAAATCTCCCCAAGCTGTATCACAAGTATGACGTCACCATTCAATAATGAGTTTAATGAGCGGCGTTCTTCATGGTAATTGTTACGAAGATTTTGTTCGTGCCATACCGAGTAAAGAAGAATTTGTCTTTCTGTTGCTTTTTTTCTTCTGAATACATCCTTGCGTCCGGCATTTGTCATATTTTGGATTGTGACTAATATCAAAAATTCATAAGGGACCCATCCAATTTGCCTGGCACCGCCTGAATATTCTTTCTTTGAACGCCCAACTCGTCGTGTTGTGTCGAATTTGTCCAGTTGTCGAACCTGTCCATATGATAGGTTACGTGCCTTTATACTCAACGGAATAAAACACGACCTCCACATGGATTACTGTGCTTTATTCCGTTAAACACAATGGCGCTATCATCGCAAAGCTACTACTAGTATTTTTCAGGTAAAAGGCCCACTTGTAAAGTAATAATCAACATAGAGAAACCAAATGTCAAAATGGACATAAAATTATTCTGTCGAAATATTTACTAGGTATCACAATATCCAAAATGGGAGTCAAATGATCCCTGCTAGTCATATCCACATAGGAAAACAAACGTCCACTAGGGAAATCAACTGTTATATTCATAGTAATTTCAAATGTGTAGGATATTCAAAATTGGCCACGACTGAGGTGCGACTTCCTGCACAAAATCTACGATTCACATAATATTTTAAATCAATTGGTTTCCAAGGAATCATTCACCATTTCTCTTCATACATCAATATTTTAGATGTAATGATGTATTCTCCCTCTCTCATTTCAGGTGGTGCCTCTAGGCATTGCATTGGCCTTCACAAAGCTCGCCATTTTCCTCGATTCCGAGGCAAACTTGTAGCTTTTGCCTACTCCTTTCAGTCCACTCATTTATTCCACTGTCCAAAGCTGTTTGCCCGACACCCCTCATCTTCTGCGACCTTTTACGGCACCCTGAATGATTGTCTTCTCAATGCTGTTTCCCTCTTCTCATATGTGACCAAATATTTCAGCTGCCTCCTCTTGATAAAAGTTTTTCTAATTCTCAGGTTCGGAACCAATCTTCCCCAACACTGTTTTATTTTTTCTTTGTCCTGCCAGAATATTCCTCAGAAAACCTACTATAACACACATGTAAACGAACTCGATGCGTTTGTTAGCACTTTAGTTGGTGACCAAGATTCACTTCCATAGGTGGCAACACTGAAGAAGTACCCTTAGCAGCCGCAGTTTTAGCTCTGTTTTCAACTCCTCTACCTTCCAGATGTTTATCATTTTTGGGTGCGTTCCTTCAGTAAATCTAACTTCTTTTGATTTCTGCGGTACTACCGGCCCCTTGTTGTGTTAATGAGCGAACCAATGTACTCAAATGCTTGCACCTCTTCAATCAGCTGACCATCTAAGACATCAGGCATCGTCAGTTTCTGAGCATCCAGAACCATTATTTGGTCTTCTTTGTGTTCACCGCAGGCCTTTGTTTCACTTGCATGTTTGACACGCTGTCGTAGATCCCCCCTCCTCCCTCCCTTCACACACATCAGCGTAGTGTCATCAGCATATCTAAGTTGGTGATTCCTACCGCCAGCCAATTCCTCCTCAATGATGTAATGTATAATGTACTAAATTAAAAGTCATTATAAGCCATGTTATCCACATTATTTTCATAGAAATGTTAAACTGGACTGTGTGTTCAACTTTTTTTAGGACACAGATGTGAGGCACCTCCCAAGAAGTGATTACTCATTTAGGGGTGATCACGATGACACTTGGCTAACTGTCAATTCTGCTTCATCTATGTAGATTAGTTAATGTTACTTCCCTCCTACCTCACCAGGTGCATACTGGAGCCGAAGCGCTTTCTTACGTGGACTATCGCTCGGTCGCCAAATCTGCTTCGGCTTAATTTTAGACAGCCCAAGCGCTCACATGCGTCACCTCTCCTACTCCTTCATTGGTTGCCCATTGCCCAAAGCTCACTTTAAATCGCTCTTAACCATAAAGCTTTTCATTCATCATCCGGCCTATTACAATCCTATTTTCATTTTCTCCCAGACTATCCCTTCCTTCACTGTTGTAAAGACAGTTTGTTATGTTCCTCGTTTCCAGGAAATGGCAGGCGATCGAGCTTTTTCCATCGCTGCTTCCCGCCTTTTGATGCCTTACCCTTTGATCTCCGTACGCAAGACAACATAACCACTTCCAGACGCCAAACTGAACATCCCACTTTTCCCCTAATTTATTTTTTTCTTTCCTTTTCTTCTTTATAGCGCTTTGCCTACATTGTAAAAGGCGCTCTAAAAATGCTTCAATTGAGTATGATTATCTCCCACTTCTTCACGATTCAGCTGTCCAGCACACATTTGCCAATGTTTCGTGAACTCAGATATTCTTCAACATCTACACTGCCATATGTCTTATCTCGCCAGTCACAAAAATGCCGGGGGCCACTTGTATTCCAAGTGGATATGAATGCGTGAACCTGGACTTTCAAAATGCCACCTAAACACGTATTTAACCGCCTAAAAACCAAGCTAAAAACCTACCCAAACAGTATTTTTATCTGTTTATGCTACCTTCAACAATACGCAGTGCTTGATCGTAAAATATACCCGTTATTCTTGCTTTGCTTTACTTCCCAAGTTCCGATTTACAATATTTTGGATGATTTTGATGCCTGCTTAATGAAGATATAACATGACAATTTCAGGGTTAAGAAAACACAACCCTTTTTTTCCAATTTTTGGCTGTTGTGACCCCTAAAACGATGTACGGCGTACATCACCTGTTGAAAAAAGACACCCTTTTTACGCTTTTTGTTGTTCACGCATCATAGCCACCTTTGAATACAAGTGGCCCCCCCCCCCCGGGCAACATGACACCATCTCTTGCCACATTCTACGGATGATTGTATAGGCCTGTTTCTTCGTGATGTCAAGAGGGCCCAATTGCAACTTTTAATTAGTCCTCAAAGCGGTATAGGCATCAAATTCCACTGCTTATCAGCATCTGAAATCTTCTGTTACGGGCTTATTTGTTTATATTTTGAGTTACTTAGTGAGTCACTTAGATAACAATTTCTTTATGTGGCTTTTTTGTTTTTCCCTTTCTGTCTTTTGAATAATCTATTGTGATATCGATGTGGCCAGGTTTACATTTGGTTTCGTTTGTATCCTATGGTGTGGAGATACGGTTGGCATATTGACATTGAAATTGCCTATTTGACATTCGCCCTAATTTTGCGGAACATTTTGACTTGAAAAACCGCGATAACTGGAAAATGAGTTCGACCCAACAGACGTCTATTGATTTCATGAACATGTACTGTTTGCATAGCATGCAACTTACACTTAGGGCATGGGGGGGGGGGGTCATGTGGGACCAGGATTTCGTTTTTCCCTTAAATGTAATTGCCTAATATCAGTTGCGCATATATGTTGGCAAAAAATCAATCGGCCAAGCGTTTTATACTCATTAAAAGCATAAAAAGCCTTTTTTTGTGGCACTATTCGGATTCTTTTTGGTCCCTTAATCGTAAAATCCTTTTTTTAATTTTTATGCATCAATGTAAGTGTATTTAGATCTACTATTATGAGTCCCGTTGGGAAAGTGCATTTCTCATTTTTTGCTGCGCGTCTTAAATACATTTTTGGCCGCTATTTTGAATCGTTAACCGATTTTTAGTTTTTTCCTGTTATGTGTTTGTTTGATATCCTCTTGTCAATGACCAGAGTTTTGATTAAAACAATCCAACGGCAAAGTTGTTTTAAATGCACAAACCGGGAGTGCAGAAGACCTTATGCACCAACGAGACACGGGAACATTTCCAAAAAAATAGTGCCCCCATTTTTTTAAAAATCCGTTTTTGTACTATTTTGAATGCTTGCCGTGTATTAGAAGCACACCTGAAGTGAATCAAGCTGAATCCGCCGTCGTTATGTAATAGTTATTCAGAGATGATTTAGAATTTTATGTCGTGCACGACACAAAATCAAATCAGCTTTTCTATGAGACGATTAACGATAGCAGACAAGTTCCAAACATAGTTTTTGATTTGTTTTTTATTAAAAAAAGCCAAACCAAAAAAGGAAACATTCATTTTAAAAAAAATCTCCTCCTGTCCCCTTAACGTTTTCAAACTTGCTAACATTTGAATTAATAGCAGCGCCCCACAATTTGTAACACTCTGGAGTACAAAAGCTTAACTATGTAGACAGCAGAGGGGTACGGATTCTAGAGTGCCGCAAAGGGTGGCTTAAGTGTGTGTGTGTGTGTGTGTGTGTGGTGTTGAGTTTGGGGGAGGGGGGGTCAATAACAAGATTACACATCTAGTATGGCGTCCATGACGTCATAAGGTCCGGGAAAAGGTCGGGAATGGGCATTTTCCGAGAACAATAAACGAAAATCCAATTTAGTGCTACAAATATCGGATTTTCATGCGGTTTTCAAGCTCTAAATTACAACAATTGACTATTTTACAATAAACTTAATGTACTCATTATAATATTTCTAGGGTGGCAACCACCCCCCCCCCACCCCCCTTCGTACTTGTTGACGGCATCCCCTAACCCCGGTGAAGGTGCGACCGTAACATTTTTTTTAACAAAAACGAAAAAATTAAAAATATTAAAAAAAAAATGTTGTCATTTTAGTGCACCTTCGCAAACTTCAATGGGGCTCCTACCCACTTGGTAGATGAGGGTTCATGCAGGTAATAGAAATAGCAAAATAGTGCAATTAAGCTAGTAAGTTCAGACCTACAAAGCATTGTAACAGTCTTAGACACTGTTTCAATGATCTGTAAATCTGAATTTTGAAATACGAGTATTGCAACAGTGTCTTAGACACTGCGGGAGTAACGTTGCCCTATGGTACAACAACAGAGGGCGTCCTAGTGTAAACATATGACATGATAGGGCACATTTTTTCCCCCTTAAGGTTTACCTAAACCCTTTAAACCACTGCCAATAACTTTTATAGTCACACATTCAAGAAAACCTTAAGAATACTTAAGGTTAATGGAGCTCAAAAAGTGTTAAATTATAATTCGAGAAAAATGGATTTAAATTTCATTTTTTATATAGACACAATTAAATTAAATATTTCTTTCGTTCATCAATGGCAAATATTCACTGAAGCTTTAAATTGTCCCCTTGAATTTAAAGATATTGGTGCAAGATATCATATTACGCAATAAAAAACAAAATCCATATTTTTTACACGTTGAGCCAAATTTTGAATGACGTCATAAAATTGTGGTAAAAAAAATAAAAAAAATAAAAAATTTTGAATAAAAGTAGGTTTTCTCCTAATACATCCATAGGTTATGAAATAGTGAAAATGTACATAAATTATAATATATTCCCTTACCAGAGAAAATGGTCAGGATTTTATACCCCGGAAAAACAAGAGAAATTGCGTTTTGAGAAATTCGCAGTTGAACTTTTTCATTTTTAATGCGTCAATGGAAGAAATAAAATTAAAAGTCCTCTAACCAAAATGCAACATCATAGCGCTGTCACATAAAGTTGAATATAAAGCTGATATATATTCTAATTCACATTTGCCAGAACTAAAATTGTAAATTTTAATTTTTTCACAAAATTTAATGACTCTCTTTTTGCGTAAAGCTATTTTTTGCAATCCCGCATTTTCGACCTCTGGTATTCGTATCCTGGGTTTCAACTATCGATATGTAAGTTGTTAAAAAAGTTCTCTCGAGGTAACCTATTTTCAATTTAGAGCCCTTTTTTTATTTGGAGCCCTGAGTAAAAAAACTCTTCAAGGATTGCTACCGTAGGGCCGTAGACGTGTACTGCCGCGACGTGCCGGGGAAGGACCGCTGTCAGCCTCCAGGTGTTGTGTCTAGGTGTTGGATGTTCATTTTGGGTGTTTGTAGGGTTTATACCTGTGGTATCAGAGCATCTTGTGAGTTATGTTCTGGCCGGACTTGTTCCTTAAACTGCTGGAGAACCGTACGATACCATCAGTGCTGTTTTTCTGGTAGGCTATCTTTATTCCAAGGTTTTCACACCTGGTTGATCATCCGGCAACTATCTCAGCATCTCAGTTCCAGCAATTGTATGACAGCGATATCCCCCATCTGGTATGTGTCCTTACCTTGGCGGAGAGAACAAATGTAGTTCCAACGGCAGAGGGCGATGAGGAAGAAATCCCACCGGCCAATGGACAACAACCAACATTTTTAATTGCTGCTTAAACAGGACAGCACAGGGCGTATGATAATTGAATTCTTCGGCCATCAGCTTTCACGACAGGGGCGAACTACAATGCTGAAGTAACCTCGGCTGCTTTTTATTTCTCGAACAAAAACTGTCCAGGGCCATCCCCCGTGCAGTTTTTGCCAGAACTGAATAAAAATATTTCTGGAACAATTTGTCCGAAATCGCAACGAATTACTCAAATAATACTTCGAAAGTAGCTGGACATACGTTCTCAGGATGACTTATGACGGACCAGTGTGAACTCGGCACACCATCACGAACTGCTGGCCCTGAATGCCTCGTCTCGCTACTTTCAATCCTCTCTTCGTGTCGACGTACACGTGCGACTTTGCTCAACAAGGAAGTTTACATCCAACTTTTCCCAGGCTGCACCGATGTAGGACCTTGACATTGTGGTATCAGGACATCGCCTAATCACAACATCACCAACTGACGAAGTATGGTCAAGATCAAGATAACTGGGTACGCTTCAGGCTCTGCTACAGAACAGAGACATGGAGGGGTCGGATTGGCCATGACCAAGGATGTCCACAGATGCCTGTTGATGTACAATCATCAGCCAGCGGATCCTAACAGCTACTTTCCATGTAGTTCCACGGCTCACAGTAACAACTGTCTCTGCTCCACAGAGTCAGCTGTGACACAGACAAGCCCTTTTATGACACTCTCAAAGAACACCTTGAGACTGTAAAGATGCATGAACCCATCTACTAATCGGGGACTTCAATGCCAGAATTGGCAAGGATAGCCACCTGTCTAACCCCAGTAGTTGTTGGTCCTCACTGTTACCATGAGGAAACTAACACCAATGGTGGAGCACTTGTTTCACTCTGTCAAGAGTACCATCTAAGGCCAGCTCAGGCAAGTTCCCCCAAACAAGCAGCCGTCTATGGACCTGGATGCACCCAAATGTTTCAATCCGCCGCTAGACCACTCATGTCAGGCAAATGGGTGAATTCTCTCCATAATTGCAGAGCCTACACCTGTGGAGCTTGATTCTGGTCACAGAATACCAGCATCCCGTCTCAAAGCAGCTTAGAAATCTCAAGGTAAACCCTGTAGAAGACCAAATTGACTGGAATAAGCTACAAAATCCCTTCAAAACACAATTTCCAGATCGAACTTTTCCATAGGTTTCAGATCCTTCCAAGAACTGGAACTCATCTGTTTCAATCACTGAACGGTACAACCTAAATTGAGGAAGCCGTTGAATCAGCAGCCAAAGAAGTTGGTTGGCAAATGCAGCCCCTGTGGAATGCCTTGCTGTGTGTCTGAGAAAACTACGGATGAGACAGGAGCGAGACATGCAAGAAGAATTCTCATTGATAGAACCAACCAATTCAAGGAATGCATGGCGGAATCAAATCAATGCAAGGCTGAATGAAATCATATAACATCTGAATGAACTGGGGCCAAACTCCAACAAACAGAGGGGTTGGATGACTTGAAAGTTTGCAGTGATAAGGGTGATGTAAAACGTGGAAAATATTCACGAAATCTCTGGTCAGGATATAAGATCTTCCACCAAAGTCAGAAAGGGATGTACACCGCCATCAAGTAAAAATAACTCATTGATGAGTGGCGGCAATACTTTAGCTCTCTACTCAACAACGATAATAGTCCACCAACATCTGACCTACCTTCTCCTCCTGATCAGGACATTCCTTATGCCAAGACCCACCATACCTCGAAGAAACCAGAAAGGCAATTCAAGGAATTAAAACAACAGGCCGCTGGAGTGGACAGTGCAATAACATCAGAAGTACTCCAGAGTGGTGGGGAGGTAATGTTGCAGGTCTTCCACAAGTTGTGCGTTGAAGTTTTCACCACTCTTACACCCCCGCACAGTGGATCACTAACATCATTTGTTTCCTTTGCCTAAGAAAGAGATACTCAGCTGCATGATAATTACAGAGGAATTACCTTTATGTCAGTGGCAGCAAAAGTCTACAACAATATCCTGTTTAACAAGAATACGAGAGCATGTTGATCTATACTAAGATCCAACCAAGCTGGTTTCGCCCACGTTAAATCTGTGCACAGCAGTTCACATCCTTATGAGAATCATGGAGGCCTGTCAGAGTTATCAACTCCCACTCACCATCACCTTCACGATTTTAGAAAGCCTTTGACTCGATCAACAGGAAGGTCATTTTCTCGGTTCTTCGGCACTCCTGGTATCCCAGACCGGTTGGTAAAAAGCACGGCGTCCTCTACAGCAATTCCAAAGCACTGTTATGGTAGATGAAATATCTTCGGAGCCTTTCCTCGTTTCCAACAGGGGCACTGCAGGGAGATGTATTAGCTCCCTTTATTTTCATTGTGCTTGATAGACTACTTGCTGCAAAAGGCAAGCTTAAAAAATAAGATTCCGGATTGAATGACCATCCACTCAGTCAGATGTATCCAGCCAAGTCTTAAACGACATAGATTTCGCTGACGATATCGCCCTACTGGAGTCCTTCATTCCCTAGAGCTCAAGGCACAGTTATCAATAACAGCAGCTGTCGCTGAAGAATTGGGCCTTATCATCATTGTGCAACAGAAGAGTACATACTACCAACTGCAACCCACCTCCACTGCTTAAAGTTATGGCGAGTGCATCAACCTGTCTCGACTTCAAATATCTTGGTTGTAGGATGGCTTCCAGTTCTAAGGACCTTAACAGACCAAAGCCCTTGCCTGGGCAGCATTTTGGAAGTTGTAGCGCGTATGGAGAAGTACCAACGTCTACAATCGAAATGAAGGACGCCTCGTCAACCAACATGCGGGACTTATTTTTGTATGGCTGCGAAACTTGGGTGCTGACAAACAATTTTGTAGATAAGGTCAATTCTTTCGCAAAATGTTGCTACAGAATCATGCTGAACGTCAAGCGCATTGATGTGTCCCAAATGCCAAAATATAATGCTGCTACAGTCGGAGCCGTCTGATAAACCGATTAGACTGAGACAGCTTTCTTTCTTGTCATATTCTAAGGATGCCAGAGGGAGAGTCTTTAGTGGTTATTGCTTTCTACACACCCGCATGGCAAAGGAAGCCAGGCCGCAAGAACTCATATCTCTCCTACCTCCAAAAGCTCTTGTGGTATAAAAACAACATGTTGCAACCAAAGTCTATCTCCAACTTGGCCCAAAAGAAGTGACTGAGGAAACTTGCGATCGCCTGGTGCGCAGTCGACTGATGATGTGCGGTATATCGCTCTACAAATCTTGCAGCTGTTCGGCACCTCCCTATCCTTCTTTGGTTGACCTTCGTACTTTGGTTCATGGATGTCGTCCTTTGTCACGGATGTCATCCTTGCCACCGTTGTTCCCTGTGTCACATCCTTAGGTCGGGACCTAGATTGGCACTCTTGATGGGAACCAACCATCCCATTGGCTCACACCACCACAACAGTCCTCTTAAAACTAGACCCTCACTTTCTGGCCGAGGTCCTTCCTCTAACGGCTCAACGAACCCTACAGGTTCGCATCGGCACCCCTGCTACATAGCCACATCACAACTTCGTGACCAGCTGGTACTCCTTACGCTTCATTTATATCACTATCCTCTTGGTTGATATGATTTGCCCTTATCGGACCTGCAGTGAAAACTACATTCCACCGATTTCTTACCTGTATGACGATTGAAAATTCAATGTTGCATTGGATCTCAGTAAGAAATCCATCCCTAACATGCTCTATTCTTAACATTGGCCACTACTTCAACTATTGCGGTTCCCACCCCCTGTACTGTCCATCATAGCTTTCCCAAAAATTTTCTACGCTACTCCCTCCTCCTGAATTAATGCACGCTGGCAGGTCCCAATTCTGGTCGCTGCTCTGGGGGATAAGATGATATCGCTTCCAAAGTTAATATAGTTGCTGCACTTCCTGTGTCAATTAGGAGCGACATTTCACCTTACACTGTACAGTGGCTGGAACACGAAACTTTAATTGAAACTATCCCCTCCCTTCTACTACTGTTTCTATGTCATTATCAGGACGATCTCGTCTCTCCTTTCCTTTTCATGCCCTTCAGTTGTCCCGGCCTTCCCATGGGCCGCTGGGTCGGCCATGTTCTCGTTTCCCGATTCTCCTTGTTGATTTTTAACCACATTTCCGCATTTTCCCCCCCCCATGATGGGCTGCTTATTACGACAATTCAAAAAGATGGCTACTCCCCGCATCGTAACATAACTCTAGGGCATTCCGAGAATAATGCTCTGGCTGCTGACAATCTAACGATTTCCTCCTGTCGGCTGCGTGCCAACGATAGGCCAGCTGTTTGTTCCACGACCCTGGGTCAACCTCTCTGTCTCTGTTGCTCACGGGAGGCGATGGTTGGGCTGCCTCGACAACACACTGCGTCTACTGCCTCCTGTACACCGGCGCCCACCTCTCTACGCAAGCTTCTAGGGCGGGCATCTATCATTGCTGCAATTCAAGCATGGTCTGCCCGCGGCATCTTCTCCGCTCTCATTACTCTCGCATGCAGAGTTTTGCTTCGTCCTCTCTATTCTTCTCAGAGCGATGAACACTCAACTGCCTCTGATCCCCTGATGGCTTCCTCTAATGTCCATGTTTGTGATCGGAAAAGCTCTTTTCGGAGATTTGGGTCAGCCAATTGCCCGTTGAAATACTCTTTCGCGATCCTGTCTCTCTCTTCCTGTTTGTCCTAAATGGGCTTAAGGGGGGGGGGGGAGTATGGAGTCTGAAGCAGTGAACTTTGAACGATTTTTTTTTTGATTTTTCCTAAATAGTGGGATATACCGTTATACCTCATTTGTAGCCCATGTCACAAAGGTTTAAAATCCATGTTGAATTTTTGCCTGGTTACCAGGAAACCCCGTAAGGCCTCTGCTTGGCTAAACACTTAGAACGGATGTAACTAATACTAAACATGCTACTGGGACCTTGGGTGACATGTGCAGGGGGTAAATCGTCAGTGACCATGAAGCCGGAATATTTACATGACGTTGCCATGGCAACCGCAATCGACCCATCGCATAATTTCATGGCGTAATTTTGAAATGGAACACAATTACAAAATAGTTCTGGTAGTGTCATAATTTTGATCAAAATAACATTTCACAAAAATGAAAAGTCTTGAATTAGAAATTCACAGAATTATTGGTAAACATTATTGGTAAGGGTTAGTCACACCGGACGAAGCTCACGACCCAACCTCTTCCCGACTACACAAGAACGCATTTTTCCCCAAAACGGATACAGTCTTGTTCAAACTTGCAAAAATTTACACATTTTATCCGACCAAGAGATGATTAGTCTGCGATTTTTCCCGTGTCATGAGACAAGGGATACTGAAACGCGTGCGTAGGAGAGAGATCATGCAATCAACAAGATCAAGCATGTTTAATTGGCGACGCCACTTGTTCATGTCCCCGATCAGTTCGCCGCCATGAAAAGCGGAACAAGTTTTGAATGTCGCGTCACGACTGTCGTGTCGATTGGTCGCCGAGGTTGTTGGACGGCCAAGAAAGGTACCGTCACATAGAAGACAACCCGCGACACGACCCGACCTCCCCAACTACACAAGACCACAATGTTTTCAAAAATCGGCTGCAGTCTGTTCAAACTTCAAAAAGTTACAGATAAGACAGGCTCAATCGTCTAGGGCGACAGCATTAAGATTAACAAGATCATGCATGGCACTTGTTGAGTTCCCAATCAGTCGCAAGCCTTAAATGACAGTTCTGTAGTCGCCGAGTTTAGTCGCACGACTAACATGTACAGTTTGCTTGCATCTTTTCTCCGCTTTGGAGCAGAATCTTGCCGACCATTTTCCAGTCTTGAGCAGGCTGACTTAAAGGTATAGTCACACAGAGACAGCTCCCGACCCCAACCATACCGACCACAAGACCATTTTTTTTTCAAATCGGCTACAGTCTTGTTCTTCAAACTTGCAAAATTTCAATTTTATCCCGACCAGGGATGATTCGTCTGCGCGTCTCACCGTTCGTCCACGAGGGGGGGGACAAAGGGATGCTGGAAACGCGAGCAGTAGGCGACAGATCATGGAACTACAAGAGCCAGCATGTTCAATGGAGACGCAACGTGTTCAGTCTCCCGTGTGGACCATGTCCTGGCAGACTGCTTGTCGATTGGTCTCCGAGTTGTTGACGCCAAGAAAAGTCCCGTCACATGAAGACAACCCACGAACGCGACAAAACCTCCTTTCCAACTACACACGACCACATTTCTTTCCAAATCAGCTGCAGTCTTGTTTCAAAGTACAAGACAAGAGATGCTCAATACACGAGGAGCACAAGTGCTGTCAGACTCCACGTAGGCGACTTATCTTATGTATCGCCGATTTAGCGGATTCAAAACATGGTCGCAGTTGGCTTGCATTTTTCTCCCACATGGCTAATGCCGACCATTTTCCAACTGCCCACAACCACTAATGATGCGCACCAAATCTCGGCACCGCTTACCAAACCGCTCATGGTTTCAAAGCCGACCCTCCCGCTTCCAACCCGCCACGATTTTTTTTAAGGCTTGCAAGAAAAAATCGTGGCGAGATTTTTTTACAAAATTGCCACGTGCTCCCGACCACACAAGACTGCAGAAGACTTTACAGGACAGTCCCAGACTTGGCAAAAATAAAACCTGGTTGAAAAAGGAAAAATTACTCACGATTTTTGAAAAATGGCAATCGGCACCAGTCTGGAGCGTCTGGAAGTGGTTTTTAGCAAAAAAATCGGCCTTGGACTGAGGCCTAAGTGGCAAATAGTGAAAACCTGCACGTTTTTCTGCAGCTTCAAAAAAATCGTGGCGGGTTTTGGAATCGGGAGGTTCGGCTGAACACATGAGCGTTTGAAGCGGTGGCCGATGCGTTGGCGCCGCATCATGAGTGAGTGGGTGTTTGCAGTTGGAAAGCCTTTACCACAGCCAATTATTTGCTAGCCTGGGGATCCCTGTTCGTCGGACTCGCTTCTATGAGGAATAAGCGAATGTAAAGATGGCGTGGACACCGAACCCACTTACATTGTCTTCGCTCCTTCAGCTTTCGGTCCGAGAGTCTGTCATGTGAGTCTTCTCTTAAACAGAAGCATACAGTAGATTCTGGACCACATCATCTGAGTGTGCTTTCCATCATAACCCGGGAGGGGGGCACAAAGGTCAACGTCCAATGCATTCAAAAAATAGGGGTTGATCTTGTTTCCCCCCACTTCGTTAAGCAAGATTTAAGACAGTCAAAACTTATTCATTATTTTAATCCTATGAGCATCCACTATTAATTGCACCATTTTTTTTATCAAAATCGGCGCAACTTAAAATTTGACCCCTGACAACTGAAATTGACCCTTTTATTGATTTTTGTTGTTCTTAGCAATAACTCTGAAAACTTTAGGCTGTACAATTACAAACTATACCTTTCTGAGATCTTATTGTTCGAAACATAACATGGTGTACTTTTCAACCGAATGGATCAATTTAAATATTGACCCCTGGACAATCTTTGTCTTGGCCCCCTCCCTTAGGCACAACTTGCGGCACTAAGAATCGCGTTTCAGGAGTCCTATAAGGCTGTCTACTATTTAATCACTGCAAACTTTGGTACGAGATGGGTACAAATGGTGCTAGTCCAGGGCTATCATGTCCATCAGCCATGTTCGTACAATATAGCACCCTTACAAAGGAAAGATTACGAGCAGAAGGCAACCCAATTTCGTCCCGAACCTATGCATAACAATAGGGCACTACGATGCCGTATCACTACTGATACACCCCTCCCCCTTCCAGCTAATTACAATGGAACAGTGCCTGATACTGGTACCGAGCTGGCTTCACGCAGTTTGTTCGCAAGTTATACTGAAAGTATGGGCATAGCTCGGGTGCCCTTGCTTGCCATCATAGCGGCCGCTGCATGGGTGGTTGTTGAACACCAGTAAGAGCTCCTCTGTATTGGGACGGCCGGGTTTGGCACTCTAGCTTTAATACTTGGTGTTATACCATCTTGTGTCCCTAAATCTGCTTCTCATGGGGTTCCGGGGAGCATCACCTGCTCTTTCTGGGAATGATTTCGTTGTCGTTGCATTCGTACTGTCCCTCTCAAGCACTCTTCTCTACACTGTCTCGTCGGACTAAATTACACCAAACAGCTACGGGTCCCCCCTCCTCTCTCTAAATCCAGGAAGCTTGATACTTCAAGCCTTCAGTTCTGAGCCTCATACAGCTTTAATCTGTCTGCATGAACTACATTTGGCCATACTGCGGATGCTCTTCTGTAGCGAAAGGGACAGATCGGAATCAGAATCAACTTTATTTCCATAATAATATAACATCTGACAATGCGGTAGGGTGCCTCCCAAGGCCGAGAGCAAGCTTTTTGGAGATCTTCGGGTTCTCTGTGTGTCATATACCAACAAAAATTGTCCTGCCTATATACACAGGATAGGGCAGGATCTGTCGTACTCCTGCTTTTGCCTCTGATGTTTAGTGCTACGGCATACCGGGCACGCTCGTGTATGCCTCGAATTCGCTCTCTTAGTTCCTCAGCGCAATCGGTGGCACACTCTTCCTCCCTTGGGAATCGCACCCACATGGTCTATAGGCAAATTGACTACAGCCCATAAGCATATTCGGACTTTCTACAGTCAAGGCATGGGCACTGGCTCGGTGGGCATATCAACGTCTAGGCAAGTAACTGATCTCAGTCCTTCTGAATCATCAATGACACTGCATCCGGTTATCTTGACTATAGTCCGATTATACCGCTCAACAATCACGTCGGACCTGGGGTTGTAAGGAGTCGCCCGAGTCTTTGTAATTCCGAGAGCTTACAACATCTCTCTGAACACACCGGATTCATGTTAAATTCGTTTGTATTTTCATAGTTGGTCCGAAGAGTTGTTTGCAAGCTCCAAAGGGACGCATATACGAGGATATACACATTTCCCAGATCAGTCTCTGTCAATGGACCAAAAACATCTATCGCTACACGCTCCAAGGGCGAGCCATACGAATGACGGTGTAGTGTAGCGGCGCCGATGCTTACGATGCGGGCCCTTCCGTCAGCGCAAACATGGCACACATTACGGAGAACTGTTTTAAATCGGCCATTATAGCAACGCAACGTACCGCTCGCATACCTTTGGAAGAGTTTTGTTCCTGCCCATGTGCCCCGATGCTTTGTTGAATTGAGCTCATCCAAAACCCTACCTCTCAATGATCTTGGTAACACTGTCAACCACCCCACTAACCTACCCTCATCACTTCCCATTTCTTCACCAGTATCTTTAATTTACTGCCAACATGTCCCACTGGCCCCAGTAGGATTTAGAGCAGCTGACAATGCCGAAACTTCTACCCATACCAGTTTTTCATCCCCAGCTTCCTTCGTAATATTAAGGCCATTGTCTCATCCGCCCACTGACTGCTCACCTTACCATCGCCACACGTGACATTCTAGTTTCAACGTTCACATTGTGAACAGCTGTGTATCATGAATTGTTGCTACACTACCCAGGCAACAACGCGCCGACCTGTATTCTAAGGCTGGGTCGCCGTGGCCTCGAAGACTGTTGACTGTGTATCGTATCACGCTCCTCTGCAAAGAGATGCTGCATCAGCGTTTCGGGTGCGGCCGCACGTGATCATTGACGATATGCAGTGGCTGCCACTTTCACTAGTAAGTTCATGTCCATCATACATCACTGATCGAGCTGGGCCAATCTGTTGCTGGCTTCGCACACATTCTTGAGTTCTGAAGGTCTGTTCCCTCTAACAGCGTACTTTCTGTCTCTAGTCCGCGTTTCACGTCTTCTGTTTGGACACTTTTCTCCTCTGAACGGCAACACTGTACATGGATTCTGATAGGGTACCCGTGACAGCCCATCAGCATTTTGGTGTTTTCTCCCGGATCTGTACTCTTGGTCTATGTTAAAGCCTGACAGCACTTCCATTCACATGCTAGCTGGCCTTCGGGTTTTTGAAGTTAAGTTGGCTATAAGCAACCCCAGCGAGCCATGCAGCCATAGGCAATACCCTCTCTTCGCCATCTGCTCCTTGGACAACCACTCAAACCTGGAAAATCGGTTACTCGAGAATGGACTGGCCTTCTGTCGCGGATAGGCATAGCATGGAGCGGTGATCAAGGCATCTTTCAACCTGTTAAAGAATCCTCGCACTGGTCTGTCGGACTCTGTCCACTCGAACACAACCGTATTTCCAGTCAGATGATGCAGGGGAGCTGCTATCTCTGCAAATCCCCTTATGAAGCGCCTGTAATACGATGCGAACCCCAAGAAGCTGCGCACCTGTGTCGGAGTTCTGGGAGTAGGCCAATCTCGTACCTCTTCTATCTTGGACGGATCAATAATTATATTCCTTCTTTCGACACAACGTGCCCAAGGTATCTAACCTGCTTTTGAAACATTACATTTGGAGAGCTTCAACCTCAACCCTGCACTCCTGAATCTTGTTACAACAGCTTCCAGACGGTCAACAGACTCAGCTAAAGAACTACCATTTACAATCATGTCATCCAAATAGGCCAATAGGGTCTCACATCTTAGTCCAGCCAAAACCCTTTCCATCAATCTTTCAAATGTGGAGGGTGCGTTGCAGAGCATAAAAGGTAGCACATTCCACGCATACAATGAGAAGGCAGACTTATCCCGCGCAGCACCATAGCCAGTTGCCAATATCCCGACGCTAGATCAAGTGTAGAAAAGTACTTAGCGCCAGCCAACGCATCAAGCGAGCCATCAATGCAAGGCAAAGGGTAGGCGTCTCTGTGACGGCATTCAGTCTCCTATAGTCCAAGCACAGGCGCATGGAGCCATATTTACCAGCACAACTGGACTTGACCATGAGTTATGGGCGTTTCACCAAACTAGTCCTTCCTATATCAAATTCACCCTTTGTATAGACACTCTGGTACCGGAATAGCAGACTATATAACTACCTTCGCTCTGTCTTCGGCGTCTAATTGTGCGGTATGGCCAGTCTTTTGCTTTCAAAAAATCTTTGCAAGGATTGCTACCGTAGGGCCGTAGACGTGTACTGCCAGCGACGTGCCGGGGAAGGACCGCTGTCAGCCTCCAAGGTGTTGTGTCTAGGTGTTGGATGTTCAATTTTGGGTGTTGTAGGGTTAATACCTGTGGTATCAGAGCATCTTGTGAGTTATGTTCTGGCCGGACTTGTTCCTTAAACTGCTGGAGAACAGTGCGATACCATCAGGTGCTGTTTTTCTGGTAGGGCTAGCTTATTCCAAGGTTTTCACACCTGGTTGATCATCCTGCACTATGCTCAGCATCTTCAGTTCCAGCAATTGTATGACAGCGATACTCCTCCTCCCATCTAGGTATTGTTCAATTCCTTGGCGATGGAGAACAAATTTAGTTTCCACAGCAAGAGGGCGAGAGAGAAATCCATCCCACCGGGCCCAATGGACAACAAACAGAGTGCGGCTTAAAAAACATGACGCACAGGGCGTATGAATAATTGCAATTCTTCGGCCATCATGCTTCCACGACAGGGGCGAACTACAATGTAATTAGTGACCTCGGCTGCTGTTATCTCCGGAACCAAAACTGTCCAGGCAATCCCCCGTGCAGTTTGCCATAACTGGAATAACTAAATTTCTGGCAACAATTTGGATTACGAAAATCGCAAAAAATTACACAATAATACTTCGAAGGTAGCTGGACAGACGTCTAAGGATGACTCTATGACGGACCAGTGGGAACTCTGCACACCATCACTAACTGCTGCCTGAATGCTCGTCCTGCTACTTTCAATCCTCTCTTATGTGTCGACGTACAACGTGCGCACTTTGCATCAACAAGGAAAGTTACATCAAATTTTCACAGGCTGCAACGATGTAGGACTTGACATTGTTGGTATTCAGGAACATCGCCTAATCACAACATCACCAACTGACGAAGTATGGTCAGACGACCAAAACTGGGTACTCGTTTACAGTCTGCTACAGAACAGAGACATGGAGGGTCGGATTGGCCATGACCAAGCTTGTCCACAGATGCCTGTTGAGTGTAGAATCCAGTCAGCCCCTCGGATCCTAACAGCTACTTTCCATGGTACCCCACTGCTCACGTAACAACTGTCTATGCCCAACAGCGACAGTCTAGTGACACAGACAAGACACCTTTTATGACACTCTCAACGAAGCATCCTTGGGAGACTGTAAAGAGCAATGATATCCATCTACTATCTGGACTCAATGCCAGAATTGGCAAGGTAGCCACCTGTCTAACCCAGTAGTTGTTGGTCCTCACTTTCCCATGAGGAAACTAACACCAATGGTGAGAGGCTTGTTTCACTCTGTCAAGAGTACCAGCTAAGGCCGCTCAGGCAAGATCCCCCAACCAAGCAGCCGTCTATGGACCCTGATGCAGCCAAATGGTTCCAATCCCAACTGTCCACCTCATATTCAATAGCAATGGTGAATTCTCTCCGTACTGCAGAGCCTACAACACTGTGGAAGCTTGATTCTGATCACAGAATACTCAGCATCCGTCTCAAAGCCAGCCTTAGAACATCTAAAGGTAAACCCTGTAGAAGACCAAAAATTGATCTGGAAAAGCTACAAAATCCTTGTTCAAACACCACTTTCAGATCGAACTTTCAATAGTTTTCGATCCTTCAAGAACTGGACTCATCTGTGTCAATCACTGAACGGTACACCAGATGATGAGCCGTTGAAGCACAGCCAAAGAAGTGTTGGCAAATGCAGCTCTTTGTCGAATGCCTAGCTGGGTGTCTGATCAAACCTTACTGCTGAGACAGGATCGAGACAGGCAAAGAAGAAATTCCCTCATTGATAGACCACCCTTCAGGAATTCATGGCGGATCTCAATGCAAGGCTGACTGATCATATAAATCTGTGAACTGGCCAACCTCAACAACAGCATGATGCTTGAAAGTTACAGATGAGAAGGGTGAATTAATACAACGTTTGAAAATTATTCACGAAATCTCTGGTCAGGATAGAAGATCTCCCACCAAAGTCAAGAAAAGGGATGGTACAGCCCCACAAGTGAAAATAACTTCTTGATGAGTGGCTGCAATACTTGCTCTCTACTCAACACGATAATGTCCCCAACATCTGACCTACCTTCCTCCTGCTGATCAGGACCTTCATATATGCCAAGACCCACCATCCCTCGCAGAAACCAGAAAGGCAATTCAAGAAATGACAAACACCCGGGCATCTGTGAGTGGACAGTGCAAACTAATGAAAGCACTCCAGAGTGGTGGTGAGGTAATGCTTGCAGGTCATCCACAGTTGTGGCGTTGAAGTTTTCACCACTCCTACACCCCCCGAACAGTGGATCACTAACATCAGTGTTCCTTTGCCTAAGAAAGGAAGACCTCATCTGCATGAATAATTACAGAGAAATTACCTTGAATGTCAGTGGCAGCAAAGGTCTACACAAAATCCTCATTAACACGAATACGAGAGCATGTTGAACCTATACTAAGATCCAACCAAGCTGTTTTTCGCCCAGGTAGAAGTTGTGCAAAGAGCATGTGTCACTCCTCAGGAGAATCAGGAGGCTTTCAGAGTTATCAACTCCCACGCACCATCCACATTCATCGATTTTAAGAAAGCCTTGAACTCGATCACAGGAAGTCATGTTCTCGTTTCTTCGGCACTATGGTATCACAGACAGGTTGGTAAAAGCCATAGGCGTCTTCTACAGCAATTCCAAAAGCACTTGTTATGGTAGATGGAAATATCTGGAGCCTTTCCTCGTTTCAACAGGGGTACTGCAGGGAAATGTATAGCTCCCTTATTTTCATTGTTGCGATAGACACTTGCTGGCAAAAAGACAACTAAAGATACAGATTCCGGATTGCTGACCATCCACGTCACTCCAGGAGGTATCCAGCCAAATTCTTAAACGACCTAGATTTCGCTGACGATATCGCCCTACTGGGGTCTTCAATCCCTAGAGCTCAGCACAGTTATCAGACAGCAGCTGTCAGCTTGAGAATTGGGCCTTACATCAGTGTGCAAAATCAGAGTACATTACTACAACTGCAACCCACTTCATGCTTACAGTTTAATGGCGAGTGCAATCACCATGTCTCCGACTTCACAATCTTGGTTGTAAGATGGCTTCCAGTTTCTAATGACCTTAACAGACGAAAACCTTGCCTAGGCAGCATTTTGGAAGTTGGAGCGCGTATGTAGAAGTTCAGTATACATCGAAATGAAGTACGCCTCTTCAACACCAACAGCGTGACATTATTTTTGTATGGCTGCGAAACTTGGGTGCTGACAAACGAACTTGGAGAGTAAGGTCAATTCTTTCGCAACTTGTTGCTACAGAATCATTCTGAACGTCAAGCGCATTGATCGTGTCCCCAAATGCCAAATCTTGTGCTGTACAAGTACGGAGCCTCTGATAACCGATTAAGACTGAGACAGCTTACTTTTCTTGTTCATATTTAATGATGCCAGAGGAAGCTTAGTAGGTTATGCTTTTCTACACCCACCGCATGTTAAAGGAAGCCAGGCCGACAGAGAAAATCATATCTCTCCTACATTCAAAAGCGCTTGGGGATCAACAAATTTGCAACCAAAATCTATCTCCAACGGTGGCCCAAAACAGAAGTGACTGGAGGAAACTTGCGATCGCCTGCTTCGCAGTCGACTGATGATGTGCGGTATATCGCTCTAGCAATCTTGCAGCTGTTTCCGGCCCCTCCCTATCCTTTCTTGGTTGACCTTCTGGTACTTCTGGTTCATGGATGTCTTCTTTTGTCGCCGATGTCATCCTGCCCACCGTTGTCCCTGTGTCCACATCCTTAAGGTTCGGGCCCTAGAATTGGCAGCTTGATGGGAACCATCATCCCATTGTTAACCACCACAAAGTCCTTACAACTAGACCCTCATTTCTGGCCGAGGTCCTTCCTCTAACGGCTCAACGAACCCTACATGTCGCCATCGGCCACCCCTGCTACAATAGCCAATATGACCACACTTCGGTGACCAGCTGGTACTCTTACAGCTTCATTTATCACTATCCTTGGTTGGTATGATTTGCCCTTATCGGACCTTCATTGAAAATGACATTCACCGTTCAAACTGTAGCACTATTGAAATTCTGTCGTCATTAGATACGCAGCAAGAAATCCATCCCTAACTGCTCTATTCTTAAATTGGCCACTAATTCAACTATTTGACGGTTCCCACCCACTGTTACTTCCACATAGCTTTCCCAAAAATTTCTACGCTACTCCCATCTGCCTGAGTAATTGCCAACGCTGGCAGTTCCAATTCTGGTCGCTGCTCCTCTGGGGGTAAGATGATATAGTGTCCAAAGTTTTATAGCTGCTGCACTTTCCTGTGTCAATTAGGAGCGACATCACCTACACGTACATGGCTGGAACAAAGAAACTTTAATGCACTATCCCATCCCCTGCTACTACTGTTTCTATGTCATTACATACGATCTCGTCTCTCTTTCTATTCATGCCCTTCAGTTGTCCGCGGCCCTTCCATTGGCCGCTGGGTCGGCCTGTTCTCGTTTCCCGATTCTCCTTGTTGATTTTTAACCACAATTTCCGCTTCCAGATGGCTGCTTTATTACGACAATTCCAGAAAAGATGGCCTGACTCCCCGCATCGATAACATTTTAACCTCTAGCCTAGGGGCAGTTCCGAGAATAATGCTCTGGCTGCTGACCACTCTAAAGATTGCCTCCTGTCCGGCTGCGTGCCAACGATAGTCCAGCGGTGGGTTAACTACGACCCTGGGTCAACCTCTCTGTCTCTGTTGCCACGAGGAGGCGATGTTTGGCTGCCGCGAACAACACACTGCGTTCTATTTCCTCCGTACCGGCGCCCACCTCCTCTACGCAAGCTTCTAGGCGGGCAGTCGATCATGCCTGCAATTCACATCATGGTCCTGCCCGAGCATCTTCTCCGCTCTCATTACTCTCGCATGCAGAGTTGTGCTTCGTCCTCTATTCTTCTCAGAGCCGCTAGAACAGCCACTCGACTGCCTCTGCTCCCCTGATGGCTTCGCTAATTCCTCATATTGTGGATCGGAAAAGCTCTTTCCGAATTTGGGTCAGCAATTCCCTTTTGAATACTCTTTCGCGAGCCTTTCTCTCGGTCCTTCCGGTTTGTCCTAAGATGGCTTAAGGGGGGAGTATGGAGTCTGAATCATGAACTTTGACGATTTTTTCTTAATTTTCCTAATAGTGGTATATACAATGTTATACATCATATGGTACCCATGTCAAAGTTTAAATCCATGTGGATTTTTGCTCTGGTTACCATGGTAATCACGTAAGGCCTCTGATTGCTAAACACTAGAACGGATTTAACTAAATAACTAAACATGCTACTGGGACGAAACTTGGGTGACATTGTGCAGGAGGTAAATACGCCGTGAACCATGAGCCGAATATGTAATATCGTTGCCATGCAACCGACAATCGAACAATCGCATAATTTCATGGCGGTAATTTTGAAAATTGGAACACAATTTTGAAATTCGTCCTCATGGTTTCACTACCTTATATTTTTGCTAAATATGTGTGCCAAATTTCATGTTCATAGCATTAAGCGTCGCCGTTCTCTAGTTTTCGTTTGTATGTTTGCGTATTTTAACGAACGGAGTTCTAGACTTCGAAACAT
>JAMKCH010026290.1:0-18474 GCA_023653785.1 Ophioderma brevispina
CAAAAAAAACATGTGTGTTATCATCAGATTTACCAGGGCTTTATTTGTAACACCTTTTGGTAGCGATAGATTTTGGTATCCAAGGAAAGAGAATGATCAAACTAAGTACCGGAATGGCCCTTTATGGAATGAATCACAATGGACGTCATAAAGACCCACTATTCAACATACCAAGTTGATCAAATTTGGACCTGGATTGATCACAGCCTACCTTGTAGTATGTAGTAATGAGCAATCTGCAAATATCCAAACCAAATGAGCTTATTAATTAGCACAAATATTGAAGACACATTGCATTGATTATTGTAAGCTCTACCTCTATCAACATACCAAGGTTTCGTCAAAGGATTGGGGATCTGGTTAGAGTCCAACCTTGTAGTAAGGAGATACATTGCATGGATATTACTTGCATTCACCAATTGGATTACCGATTAAAGCAAGTTGTCAAAATTGGATATTGGGATCTGGTAAAATTACCTTTGTAGTTATTTTGAAAAGCCGTGAAGAATGTAAGAGAGAATTTTGGCACAGATGTGTGGGGAAAAAGAGAGAAAGGAAACTTGTAAGAGAGTTTTGTTAAGAGTAACGTAGAAATCGAATACAACCAACGTATGGTTTCAGTATGGAGAGGTAGTCGTAAACTAACCTGCCCAATGTCGTTGTTTTATGGTGGAGAAAATAACAATGGGTATTGATGAGTACTAATCATTCTGGGACCCCCTGTATCTCGCAAGGCAACGCGTGATCAGACTCATCAACACCGTGCTTATAGCAGGGGACTGTAGCAAAGATTATTTAAAGAAGATAAGGGACACTCCCCTTATTGTACGGCAAACGATTTTTTGTTTTTGTAAACCGTCTTACGTCAGCAAATTACCTACCAGACGCCAGGTGGTGCTATTCTGAACGTAGCAAGCAGACCGAGGGCCGGCCGACCGCCGTCGTCAAATTTTTGAAAATCGCTGTTGGTTTTTTAACACGACAAGCACCTTTTTTGTGTGGAATCGGGGACTAAGACGAGGTTGTCGATTTCGTGATGTACTATTAATGCTAGGCAAATCACAAATAATAACATTCTTCTTGCCTTTGTCTTTACGAATGGAAAAAAAATGAAATTTGCTATAAATTCTGTGGAATTATTCTAGCAACCCCACAAAAAATAAACGTTCGGTATTTTGAATTCGAGCCATGGCTCACACAGTGAAATATGCGAGTCGTGGCTTTACCTACAGACGCAGGAGCGTCCTTCCCCATAGAAGCACTTCCAGTTACACAACAAATAGGGGTGGTGTTCCATCATCCCTTTAGATAATCTTTGACTGTAGTGAAAGAGTGTGCGCTTCCGGATATATAAAATGTGAATTTTTTACCCAGGAGTACTTTGAGGTATTGATTAATCCAAAAATTGATGGAGCACTTGCCAACCCTACTTAATAGACCCAGCTTGGGTGTCAAGGTTATACAGGGGGCGAACCTTGTAATTGCTTCAATCATATTGAAAAGTACACGAACACACTCTTTCTTAGATTACAAGGATTCTAAAAAGCTATGTTTACACTATTCTATCGCTTATAGTTTCGGAGTTAAGGGGTTGTTAAAAGCTGTAAAGTAAAAATGGTTTACAAAAAATGGTTGAAAAGGTCAATTTTGGTGCAAAGTCATACTTGAATTCCTAGGCTTTTGTTTTAAAAGTTCTGAAAATAGGGGAAATTGGAAATAAATAGGAAATTATTTCAGAATTGAGTTCTGCATTTGAAATTATGTAAAAATTGTAAAGTCCCAAAGATGAAAGAACCACATGTTTTCATGATGTTGCAAAAACAGCCAAAATGAAAATAGAAAATTGAAATTTCTATTTTGGCCTTAGCATTTTTATCACTTCTGTTTCAAATTATTCAAAGACCATTTTTTTTCTTTGTTAAACTTTACTATAGTTCGGCCTTATCCTTTTATATTTCGATAGCAGCATTGTATTTATAAAACTGCATTGACCTTTATGTCTATTAAATAATAACTTTTATTCAAAATATAATGGTTACTGACATTCTTGATCTGTGTAACTGATGTCCTTTTTCATCTTTGAACATGTTTGAGAAGAATAAAAAATATAATTGTGGCAGCTTGAAAAGTAACTAAAATTGGTTTTATTTGAACTTTAAAAGAACCCATCTCATTAACAAAATCTTAATTTACGTGGAAGCAGTTTGGACTGCAAATTATTCGACAAACCCCTCCCCTTGGTTGAACAAAATGCAACCACGTAAATCAAAAGAAAATTATAATAATTTAAAAAATGGTTTTTTATGGTAAAAATTTAGGGCAGAGGGTGCTTTAGGGAATAAATCACGCTACACTTTTTTAAAAATATTGTCTTTCCATTGACCAAAAACACAAAAAACTCCACACAACAACATGATTTGGTATTCAGAAGCATGCGAGCAGCCATTAAACGCCATAGAGAGATGGCTGCAATGTTATTCAATAACAAAAGTGATTACACAAAACAGCACACAGCCTGTGAAATAGCCTACACTAAAAAACAGAACTGGAGGCCTAAATACACTTTACACACCTACATCCCAACTATTACCGTGTTGACTACCAGCTACGAAAACCCACAAAAAAAACCCGAAGGAAAAAAATGAGGGGAACGTAGACATGAACTATGTAAGCCAAAAGCATTCAGGTGTTGCATAGATAAAGTTATCCCACCCAAAAAGAACTAATGGCCAGAAAAAACCCAACCCGGTACCACCTAGAGAATAATGACAGAAAAACCACAAACCTACACTCACCAAAAAAAATAGGTGTGGGTTAAGCTGGCTAGCAAGCGTGAAGTGACTACAAACCACGCTACCTAGCCCATCACTTCTTGAATCAATTAGCATAAACATGAAGTGGATTCTACTCTAATTCGCCCCGGTACTCAACCGATTAAATCCACATTGAACCCTTAAAATACTTGTATTCCATTCCCGCCCAAAAAACACACAAAAAACTCCAAAACCAATGATTGGTAGCAGAAGCATTCTAGCTCCATAACTGCCCATAGAGCATGGCTGCAATGACTCAAAACGGTAACGACTAGTTAAATCCCAGTGATTTAGATACGGATAACATACTCAACCATAACTGTCTTTTACATATCCTCCTTAGCATACTCTAACTCCACCCCGTGGCGCTTCAATCATCGATCTGATATACCTGCTCTGGCTGCCGCTGAGGCGTCAACTGACCTGAGACGGTGGAGCCAAAACTTTTGAAATTGTCCTCCCACCAGGGGTTTGAAGTGCGTCTAAATTAATTCCCTAATTGCTGGAATAAGAGACATAGGTGGTATTACCTTTTTTCGAATATTACCCATGTTGAGGTTTTGGAACAGATTGCGAAAATGAACAATCCTTATCAGATAAGGTGACCTGAGCTAACTTAAGTTAAAGTTCCAACTGGCAACTGGGCACGTCTCATCACAGCTGAGGCGGGCACTGACACATGATCTCCTTATGATAATATGTCAGTCTTTGCATGCTGGGAATGCATAGAGGTGATTGTCAAAAAAGGGTAAATGGACCAACCTTGAGTCCAGCTAGTTCGTTGAATCGCAGAAAACCCGGCAAATGGCAATAAGAGCCATAGCCCAATGTTCGGATGCATAGCAATTTCAATATTTTTAACTTTGCCTACTGAGCTACATAGCAGCAAGAATTTCGGCTGAAATAGGTTCTTTCTTATCTTAGGATGGGCTAGACACCTCTTCAAACTTTCGGCAACACTTGACAAGTACCTGAGCTGTTTGGGTCGAACTAATCACAAACTATGTGCCCATGAAATTGCTTACTAGCTGCCGTTATATGAGTCAGGATAGCATGCCGATTGGCCCATTGACCAGATATACGATACATAGAACGGATCAGCTGTAAACGGATTTTTCATGAATAGTATCCCACTCTTCCACCTTCCAAAGCATAAGAGAGTGTCTAAGAATTGATTGGTGCCCCGCGAATTCAAGATTATCTGGCAACTGACTTGTAAGCTCGCTCAAAACTTCACTAGAATCTGTCTGCTTGAACCTTTCCTTCTCCATGCATCCGTTTTGGAAATAGCTGTAAATACAGAAAACCAATCTAAGAATCCCACAATATAGCAATGATACAGATCAAACATTAGCTCACAGTTAAAGCCGCTGTCAAAAACCGTACGCAAACGCATGCTCAATGTACCGGTAATTCAAAGGCAAAAAATACACACGTGTGAATTAGTTTACCGGACACTTAATATAAAGGCACTTCTGAAAACCCTAAATACATGAAAACCTTCACAAATCAAAATATGACCAAAAGTGGCAACAGCCAGAAATGTTAAATTTGAAAAAATTCACACAGAGTGATTCCTCCCGCGTACTGTACCCTGATAACTTCACAGGCTAAAGTCTTGCGTTAGCATAACAACTCCAAACTCCAGCCACTCCTAATCTGATTGCGAGAATATTGCTATGCACATATTGGCAATAAACATAAGAATTTGCCAATATAAGTGCATAGCCTATATTGGCAATAAACATAGAAGTGCCCCCTCTCCTGCCTTTGAACGAGGGTGCAGACCTGATAACAACAATTTCTGAAATTTCCTTCTAGGATAATACCATCCGGGAAAAAGAACTACCACAATGGGGGCAGATCTCCAGCTGGGCACACCAAAGTGCCCTGAACATGGCAATTCCACAAGATGCCGAACCAGCGAGCAATAAGGTTAATTGGAGGAACTAACCATTATTTTCCACCTGACCAGTTTTCGTGAAAGCGTCTATATACTTGCAGCACCAGGATTCCAAACCCTGGATTAAACTCTGGGGACTTTGGTGTTATAGTAACTGGCAAATCTGTCAATGCTATGAGGACCCCCAGAGTTTTTCGAGAAAACAAAAATATCACGGGAAACCTCCAATCATCTGATCGATAATCTTTCTAAAATTCTGTCTGCTCTTTCATTTTGAGATCTGGGAATCCATTCGAGCTCGAGAAAAATATTGTGACGTACGCAAGTACGACAAATTGAAAGGCTATATCCTTGCAAATCCACTTCATACTGCAGCCATGCTTAACATATGGAACAACAGCCTTTTGTCAGAAAACCATTTTAACCCTGGCGTGTTTGAAGTGATTAACCTTCGAAATTAAGACTAATTCCTCACTTTTAATATTTTAATTCCTCCTCGTGACCTAAAACTTCTTTCTATCTACCATGTGCCAATTAACCATGACTAATATGATTATCCGCAGCTCTAGAAACCGGCAAATCCAGAAGAACTGGCGTCTGAATATACGATCTTGGAACAACCGGAACAAATTGAATAGGTTATGCTTTCAAAAATCAAATTATTGAACCAAATGAAGCTCCTCCTAGAGCCTAGGGCGACAATAGAACACTAGCATTCCAAGAAGTTCGGGTTTCAACTGGAACCATGCATAGCTTTAGTCATGAGTCTACTCATAGAACCTACAGCTAATACGCTGAGATAATCTTGCCATTACGCTAGCCAATTTTTTTTCTAACCTTGACCCAGGTTGATCGGAACTTGTAACGTCCGTACGCTCCGACAAAGATACTCTCAGTAAATCACAAATATTCGTCTTTGATACTAGAAATGCGCCTCTGAGGCAGCAGAATCATTCCTGCTCTAGATTAATAACAAATCCAGGCCTTTCCGCCGTCTCGAGACGGATGCCAATACCTCTTGGAAACCGAGACGTTACTCCACGTCCAAAATTAAAGATTTTACGTAAAACGCGACCTTCACCTTGATGGAACTTGAATTACCCTCTTCAAACCTCAAACTAAATCTTCGGTAAAGGGAATGTGATGGAGCAAGAACTGACGGACTAATGAAATTGGGATATTAAAATCATAACACTCAACTTTGTTAACTTGATCCTGGTTTACGGTGACAGGTGGCTTATTTACTCTGCTTCTGGTTCTGGGATGGGTCAATGATCTGGTACGCTTGTCTGCTTCCTGCATGGCTGGACAGGATCTACGCCAATGGCCTTCCATTCCCGCAGGCAAAAAGCAAGACGTTTGCCTGGAATTTGAGAAACGTTGGGCACGAAAAAAAGGCTGAGTAGGACAACATCGGAGGAGCAGAATGGTGCCGGGGTAATAACCCCTCTTGATTTTGTTGGCAGCATTCCCGCTTTTGGTTTTAAGCTTTCTTGCGGCTCTCGCCTCTGCGCGGAAAATGCGTTTATCATCGTCGGAATCGTTAGCCAGTTCGTTAGCCCATACTCCTTTCGACGTTGCCCACCAGAACGGACTGGAATCTGCTCATCGATAAGCTTTTGCCTATGTTGAATGGCTTCTCTAGCTTTCACCAACTCGGCTTCCACAGCAGGCGAATCATTAACGATCTCGCTGCTTCAATATATCCAATAGATTGTTGAAGTTAAACTGATGCTTATGCCCCTCTCTTTTCCACTCAATCAGATTTTAAGCCGACTTGATTTTTTAGCTTCAAAATTTAATGTAGCCTCCGCTATTTTATCATCAACTAACTTGCCTGAGAATTCAAAGTCAGCAAACATTCTCTATGTCATCCTTGGGCTGGTATGACATGCCAAAGTACAAATCCAAGGTACGGAGAATAACAAATAGGTGTGTGTTTAAGCGCTAGCAGCGTGAAGTGCTACAAACCACGCTACCTAGCCCATCCTCATTTAAATTACAATAGCATACCAAGGGTAAAGTGGATTTACTCTTATTCGCCCCGGTACTCAACCGATTAAATCCACATTTGGGGCTAAAATGTAAGAAAATAAAGATTTCTTACAAAACAAATTTTTAATATGATGTTAGACTATTAACCTCTGCATTTATGTTAGATTATTTTATAGCAATATATAAAGGGTCTAGAATTTCCCAAAAAACAACTTTTTTCTTGTAAAAAAATCATTCTTATTTCATTTCGCTACAACGAGTATTGACTGAATCCTGTATGCATGTATAAAGCATTTATCAATAACAAAAAGGAAACAAGATTGAATATTTGTACTAATCAAAAAATTACACTAATTTGCCAAATTAAAAACTACTTGAAGAGAATTGCAACACCCTAGGTGGAACACAGACCTCAACAATACAACTATACATTACAAACCTACGTTCGGAAAGATAAAAGCCTCCTTCATCAGTTTAAAAAATACCAAAATATTCTTCATGTAAACAATCTGCAGCCGCAGCACAAGCAAGATAGTTGCACATCATGTGAATAAAGGCCTTAGATTTCTACCAACCAGGTCCGGAATAATAACATTTGCAATCATAGCTCAAATTGATCATTGGGTTGGTGTACTTCATGAAAACACGTGATGACAAAAATCAAAGTGATGGCACTTTGCATCACCATCATTTTGCAAACTTGCCGCCATTTTAAGGTAATAGTCACTACTATGGTGACTTAGGTCGGAAGTATGTTGTCTGGGTCAAGAGGTTCAATATACAATTGCCAGAATTGTCCAGTCCATGGAAAATTATATACACTGCTATTTTTCAAATGGCCACATCTCGTCCAAGAAACCGTGTATTTCTTATTACTAGCGGTTGCCCGCGCTTCGCGCGGGCAACCGCTATCTATTTGATGGGATGCGTTCCCACTAAACGGTTGAATCACTCTTCACATGACGCAAAACTTAAAGAGACATTACTGTATTGTCTCCAAGCCTCGTTTATTTGCCTTTTTTATTCTCTAAATGTGTTATGTCAAGACTGTCAAGATTTAGGCTCCTATCTCACAGAGCTATGAAGCCATGTTGAACATTTAATTCTGCCAAATTAAATGTTGTCAAACCAAGGAACTCGCACGCACTCCCAAGACCCCCCCCCCCCCCCCCCGTTTGGCATTGCGTCAGTCGGGGGGGCAGGGGGCAGATGCCCCCCCGTGGACGACTTTGGCCGAGAAAAATTGGCAAAATCATGCTAATCAGCCGTTTTTTTTAGCCCTCTGACCAGGAAAAATTGCCTTTGACCCCCCTGAGAGGGAAAATTTCCAGACTGGGAAATTTTTGCCCCCCTCAGAAGCGGGCAGGCCCGTTACGCCACTGCCCGTTGGGTAGCTGTGGTCGGAGAAAGATCTTCTCAATGACGTAGCTGGGAATGAGGGAGCCCTATTGGAAGAAAGTTTAGGAAATCGGGAAATTTTGATGGTAAATCAAGAAAAATCATCGTTTTTGGACGCTATCCTTCGATGAATTTCCCCTGAACGGGCCTGACTTCCTCTGAACGCGCTTTTGCCCCTCAGAACCGTCTACTTTCTTGGCCACGTATGTTCCATCTAGGGCGCTGAAAGGAACCAGCTCCCATAGATATCTATGGGTTTCGGCTACTCCCCAGTCCCAAGGGGTTAAGTCGGGGTGGTGGGGTAGTTGATGACGCTATTGTAGTGTTAGACTCCCATTTTTTCGCCATTTTCAAATCTTTCACCCAAGAGCCTACTTTAGAAATTGTCCAGCAAAAAAAAAAAAAATCACCCATATTTATGGGCAGTTTGGCTGTCTATCACCCATGAACCCGTTTGGCACATTCTCTATCACCGAATGCACCTAGCTTTGAAGCACCAGCCTTAATGCTGAACCTATTTTCATACGGCGGTGTAATTCCCGATCGCCCGGAGGTAAATTCAATTTTTATGTGTGCCTTTTTGCAAATCAAATGGAAAAAAAAAAACAAATAATAATTTGAACGATTATTTCTCAATAGTCTGTGTTACAGACCTGGTACGGTAATGACTCTATGGAAGATAAAACGGACTTTAAAAACCGAGTCTTGACAAAGAACAATCCAGACTGGGAAATTCAACGTGATAACCAAATTAGTGTTACATGGCTTTTTGTGCAAATTCCTTGCACAAATAGGGGCCTAACTTTGCTCCGATCCGAGTGCCATTCGTCATGTTCCGTATCTGTTCCTCTGGCGGTGACGGCGCCAGATTTCTTTTTCGGGTGAGTGATTTCAGGGTAGGGGTGGGGAAGAGTGAAATTTTTGGGAAACCCAAAGTTTGCAGATTGTTAACCATTTTATTCCCAAATTGCTGTTTTTTGGTGGCCAAAATTTGGCCTCGAATCAATGATTTTTTTGACCAAGATCTATTATTTTCTGGCGGGGGGGGGGGGGGCTTTTCTGGCCGGGGGTATAACTGGGAAAAAGAAAAAAAATGCGGGAAATGCACACACACCCCCGCCCCATCCCTGGCGGCCGCCACTGCTGTATAAGTGCCGTACCTTTGCTCCGATCCTGAAGGTGCCATTCTGCATGTTTCCTGTATCTGTTCCCCTGGCAGTGGTAGCGCAATACTTCTTTTTCGGGGGGGGGTTGAAATTTCGGGAAGGGAAAAAAGTTAAATTTTTGTGGATTTTTTTTTCTTTCCCCCAGTTTGCCCCCCTCAACCGACCAGAGAAAACGCGATTTGGGGCCAAAAAGCACTCACATTTGTGTAAATGTCAGCGATTGGGCCAAAATTATTAAAAATCTCAAACTTTTGAAGTTTTTTCCGCAAGAATTTCCACTTCCCCTCCCCTCCCCTAATTTCACTTTCTCCCCAAATAGAACAGGCTGGTCTGCCATTGGGGGAGGTTGGAAGCTTTTGGAATTGATGTTTTGGTTAAAATGAATAGATATTGGGGGGGGCTCCAAGGGTCTTTGAGCCCCCCCCCCCCCACACTTATTGGGGTGCCCAAGCCCCCCTCCGGCTTCCCAAGCATATGCTTCTCGCCTAACAATAAGACTAACAACCTTGAATTTTTGCGTTTAGACCTACAAATGGAATATTGTCATATGTCAGATTTTGATGAAGTGCAAATTATTAATTTGCAAAAAAATTCTCGTTATCTCTGGTCTTTATGATCCGGGTATTACAATCATGATTACACTACTGAAATGCCCATCCATCTACGATTCACGTTATTTGGATTTTGCATATTGGATCTCCAGGCTACATAGGCCTATTGTACAAATATTTGCTCTGGTTCAGAGCCCCTCCCCCTTTTCTTTTGTATTAATTTTTTTTTTGGTGAAAGTCGCGGTATTTGGGCCCTAAACCACGGAAATGTTTCTGGCTCTCACATACTCTCACTCAAAACGGATTTACTATCGGCGCAGAAACTTACAGAGATTGGGTTTGGGGTGTAAAGCCTTCCCCAGGGGGTTGGTTTGGGTAGGGACGTGCCTCCGAGAGTCTGGAATTAGGACCCATAGCTATATACAATTTTTTTGCCAAAAAGGGGGCCCTAACCTACGGAAATGTTTTCTGGCGCTCACATACTCTAACATCAAACGGATTGAAATATCAACGCGACTTTACTATTGGGTGGGGTAAAGGGCAATATTCCCAGGGTGTTTGGTTTTGGTAGGACTGCCTTCGAAGTCTGGATAGACCATCTATATACCATTTTTTGCCAAAAAGTGGGCCCTAAACCTAACGGAAATTTTTCTGGTCTCTCCACTACTCTCCACATGCAAAAAACGCGATTGAAATATCGGCGCGACACTTTAAGATTGGGGTGGGGGGGTCAAGGCAATTCCCCAGGTGGTTTGTTTGGTAGGGACGTTCCTCTGAGAGTATGGAAGTAAGGACCCATAGCTAGATACTCATTGTTTGCCAAAAAAGGGATCCTATATCAGGGGAAAGCAAATTTATGGGGCTAAATTTAACCCAATTTGCCATTTATTTCCCAAATGTTGGGCATTTTAAGCAAATTTGGACAATTTTGTAGCTTCGTTTGAGAAATTTTACAATTGCCAAAATTTTTAAGAAATTTGGCTTCCGATTGAGAAAATTTTGCTAATTTTCCACAAATTGAAGCCAAACTTTGACATGAAAAATTGTATAACATAAATACCAAAGCTGAAAATGGATCGATGTCTGGGCACTACCCCGTAAGATTATTTGGTGTTGAGAACCCCCTGAGGGCATTCTATCAAAATCTTTATAGGCCTATAACCTTAAATCTGGGCCAGAGAAAATTTTGAAAAAAAAAAACCCGACCCATTTTCTATACCACAATTGCATGAAAAAAGGTGTCATTGATATACAAAGGTTGAAAATGGTACCGATGTCTGTGGCAGATTCACCGTAGTGGTTTCATTGTCTTGAGACCCCCCCCCCCCGGGTTAATTCTATCAAGATTTAATGCTTAATCGCCTATACTTAAAATCGGGCCATCCCCTTTTAATTCAATGCCACTGCAGGTTGTAAAGCAGACCTGCTTTCTTCGAGCTAATAGTAAGCAAAATATATTTGCTTAGGCCTAAAATGTTTGTCATTGTCCATTTGACCTCCAAGCTTTCTTGTGCAACAGTGCAAACATATTACAAGGACGCCGTGTCAGTCAGTCTATGAATAGTCAGGCGAAGGTCACCAATTATTTCTTCCACAAATACGTTAATGATCATATGCTAATTAATGAATACAAAATAGCTTAAACGTATTGCTCAACTGATATATGAGGTATCTTTGATCCTCTTTTTTTTTTTTCCAAAAAATAAATAATTTTTAAGAATAAATATCAAAGATGTCATACTCGCCCACTCTATCACTGATTTAACTGCGAGAACAAAAGTCACAATTTTTGCTTCAAAATAACCATGTTGGGTGACCATTAGAAAGTCCTTTTATGAGTAAAAATACGTAGTAAAACAATCTTGAATGTTTTGCCGTAGGCCTTCTTATTGTTCTCTTTATCACCAAAACTAAAATTTTACATAGAAATAGCACAAAGTCAAACTCGAAGGACCATGGGTAATTAAGCCACAACATGGATGACAACTCATACCCTAGAAAACGGTACTCTCAATTTTAACTTATTTACTCTTTGTCAACCACCGTAATTCAATACGCATCTACTACCGTTTAGGACATTTTTAGCTATTTTACAACACGTTTATTTGCAATCTCCATGGAATCTAAATCATCTAGTCAGCAGTTTTGAATACATAAAACCCCTAGCAATCGAGAGAACGATGGGAGGGTTACCCTATAATGTACACATTCAACAGGGTCGACCTCCTGGGTCAACATGTCATCCTCCAGGGAAAAAACAACCTGGCGAAGTTCGATCTTTATAGTATAGACCCTATCGGTTGCCCGCGCCTCGCGCGGGCAACCGCTAGCTGATTTGAATGTAAGCGTCACTAAACCGGTTGATCATTCTTCTATAATGGCAAATATAATATTTTTCTCGAAGTTTTCTCATTTGCTCTCACCCAAATTTGGCAACCAAGCACCCTTATTTATGTGCAATCTGGCTGCCTTTCAAATAACCCGTTTTGGCACATTCTCCTATCAGCGAATGCCCCAAGCTCCAAATTTTCACCAAGACCGCTTTTTAAAATTTTAGCAAATTTCCACCAAAAAAATCACCCTTATTTATGGGCATTTTGGCTGCCTTTCACCCAAGACCCTTTTTTTTTTGGCACATTCTTTGTCACTGATTGCCCCAAGCTTTGAAAGCAACAGCCTTAAACCCATATTTTCATACGGTGAAATTAATCTCTTTAGTGCGCTTCGCGCAAAAATTCAAACAAATAGTCATTTTGAAAAGACTATTCCAGACTGAATTAAACATGATTATAGCAAATGGTAGGTTGTACAATTGTGCCTGGGGGGGGGGGGGGGGGGGGCCTCACCTATGAAATGGATTTTGTGAAAGCGCGCGCCTCCAAACCCTGGGGTCATTGTGACCGAGGACTGAAAAAATAGGGCTCTAACAGCCAAATTGCCCCAAAATAGGGCCTTTCCATAGTGATAAATTGGCAAAATTTTCGAAATGGGGTCTTTGGGTAAGATTTTTTGCGTAACTTTTCTACAAAAAAATTAAGGTTTTTGGGTGAAAATTTTTCAAATTTTCTCCCAACTAAATTTTAAATACAAGTACCCAAAGGTTAACTTACTGCAATGTCAGGCTTCATGTGCGGCAAAGTGGTAAAATATATTAACCCCAGATGCTTGATAATTAAATTAATACCAACACAAATCCCGGTAACCCTCCTTAGACTTCCTAACTGCCGCTTTATGTCCCCTATGAACAAAAGATCCCAAAATATTGACTACAATAGGTGTGCACGTGAGCATGACCATTTAATTGTTCGAAATCGGGGCCATTAACACATGACATATCTGTAACAAACAAATAATGTTTCGATTAAAATACATACAGAACCTAAATATCAACCATTCCCATGCAATTTCCAGACATTGTTTTTTTGGGTGAATCCATATAGAGTAGTCAAGGTTTCACATTTTGGGGTGTCACATGTAAACCCATGAAGAACATGATTCACGCCTCATCTGACAGTTTGAGAATATGACTGTTGAAATTCTTGACCTCTAAAACATCCACTTTGTCACCAAAATCGTCATCCTAGGTGCGGTATAGCATGAGGTATAAGGATTTTGCCTTTTTCTATGTTGACCATTTGGAAAATAGTGACGTATGAAAACTTCATTACTTTTTAGTATTTACCTGACAGTTTTTAAATAGTTTTATTGAACTCCTTGACCCAAAAATTTTCCTTTGACACCACTCGTCTTCATAGGCCTATATAATAAGAAATGTAAGGTTTTGTGTCAATACAAGTAGCCATCTGGAAAATATCGGCACCTGCAACATGTTATAGTTTTGTGAATAGTTTATTGAACTCCTTGACCCAAAAAAAACATTTTTTTCACACCAAAATTGTCTTCTGAGGGTTTGGCTTTAAGATGGCCTTACATTTGAAAAATGGCGGTCGTATTGCAAAGTGTCCACCAACTTTAATTTTGTCATTACCTGTTTTCATGAAACTCCCTATCCCTACGGTCCATTTAGCTATGATGACAAAGTTTATTATTCCGGCCCCGTAGCACTCTCCTAAAATGGTTTTGGTTGCTGCAGGCACTAAGAAACTAAATTTTTTCGCTTCTAGCGCTTGAATTTAGCTTCTTGCCTTGTGCTTGGCTACAGCTTGTTGTACATGTAGACCCTTTTGGTTTTTTACCCGATGAAGGAAGGTTTTTACTTTCCGAACGTCGGTTTTTAATGTGTATATTGTTATGTTGAGTGTCCTGTTGTTCCCCCTAGGGTGTTTGCAATTCTCATTAAGTAGTTTTTAATTTTTGCCATTGTTTTGTGATGCAGTTTTATCCTTTTGGATCCACCCTAGGTGCCCTTGCTTGTCAGTTGGGTCTGGTTTTTTTAGTCTTTTTGCCTAATGTTTGCACTAATTTGCAGCCCAATTTGGTTTTTTGCCTAGCATCCTCTCTGCCACTATTTGTTTCAACCACCAGCATCTTTAACTTAAATGCTCCTACATCTATCCTTCAATAAAAGTGGTTGCGTTTTGTTCTTTCGAGGGGAGGAGTAACTCGAATACTAGAGCCCTTTTTCAAGCTCGCATCCCGTTCATGGTTTTCTTTAAATAAACATTTACGATGAAGAACAGGCGCGTTAGCTAGCCCTGGGTCTGATGGGGCACTTTTCCCTCCCGGTTAGGTGGCAACAAATGTCCCGTCACAGCCAAAACATTTTCCGGTCGCAGGGCAAGAATCCGAAAAAGGGTTGATTTAACTAGATATCAGTGTTGTATTTCCCGATTTCACCCCAAATATTTTTTCCAGGGTTGCACTCTGCCCACCTTTTCCCCCACCTGGCTACTCCACTGGATGAGAACATACATACAAGTCAGTTCTCGAAAAAATGCTTTAAACTGGGTTCAGTAAAACAAATCGTGCTTCAACAATTATCTTTTGAGCTGTCAGAATTGTTACACTGTTCTGGGAAAATTCTGTGTGCACTTGTAGGTCCTTAGGTGGTTTCAAATTAGCAATTTTGAAAAATTGGTCAAAGGTCGTCCCGAAGTGAATTATTAGATTGTGTCTGAAAAATTAGAATGCAACGGTAATGCAAACCCGTAGCCATGGTGGATTTTTTAAAAACAATCACTTTTTTTTTCCTAATTTTCGTTTTCGAATTTTGTATTTTCGTGATGTTTTTAATATGAAATAATCATTTTTTTTGTTTTATGGTCTCCATCTTCTCTCTCGCTCTTCTCTCTTTTTTTTTCCTTTTTTAAACAAATAGCTACCACTGTCCAATTGAATCGTTTTCAAACAAATCAATCCTTGGGTGTTTATTTTACCTCGTATAAGTTGCCTGAAATATCTCTTCTACGAAAAAAGACGATTTACAGCGACCAACAGCGTGATGCCAACCATATTGACGTGTCCGTATCTCAGGCAAACAACACGTGTTCTGATAGCAGAGAGAGCCTCGAAAAGCAAAGGGGGCGTCTTTAGGTTATGTATTGCCTCTTGTCATTCAACAATGTCGATTATCTGTTTATTACCGACTTAACATGGATGTTCTGAGGCAATATTGTCTAGTCGGAGGTTTACTTTTAAACAATTTATAACCATTACCGTGCGAAAAAGATGACCCAAAAAAAAAAAATTGGTAAAGTGGCTCAATGATACAATTTAAATGCCCGCATTTCATATATATTTGAGATAATTTTCACGAGGTGGTTTTGAGATGTCAAATGTATTTACATTCTCATTGTATTTTATGGGAAACGTCCTTTTATTCTCAAATTTGTTCATTTTTGATGGTTCTGCACCGAGCCTGATGCGGAGTCCGGGCGGAGTCAAGACCGACATTTTATATTACTTTGACACACGTCAAAACTTTGTTACGTAGGAGGCCTACCCCTTGCACTGACATAATCTAGTGCATCGGTTTGAACCACCAGGGTGTTTTGTTTCTAGATTTACCGTAAATGGACAAGAGAATCACCGTAGCTCCTGTGTATCACGAACCGTATTTTCTGAACATGTGATTTCAAATACAAACAACAAACTTAACTTGGAAGACGCGACCATCAAGCTGACATTTGGTTGGACATCAACATCTCAGTCAATTATTGGCTAATCCTGAAAATCTCCCGAGTCAAGGTGCCGTCAAAGTGGGCGTAGATGACGCGGTAATGCACTTGACATGATAGCTTGTAACGACTTTCAAACTTAAAATGACCACGTGTATACGGTCTACTGTAACAATTGGATATAATGCTTGTAACTCCCTGGATACAGGGAGCCTCGTGTGGCTTGAAAACGCCTGCTGCCGGCCATGTAGCCCGCCACGTATTATTACTGTTCATATATTATCCGCGTGTTCAAGACTGCATGTATTTTATCCCGATTCCAGGTGGTGCGGTCAGAGTAATGACTGCAATAACCGCGAACATATTATATGTGATGTGACATATTACTAAACATGTTTGAATAAAGCAAACAACGCTATGGGTCAAGATGATGCAAGTAGCTGATCTCTGTTTAACAACGATTCGCATCTGGTGGTGTTTTGGATACCAAATACAAAATCATGTCCTTCACCGCAGAGAGATGATCTTTAATGGCGGTGTTAATTAAATAAATCCTTATATTCCTTTGATTCAACCACACGACGACGTTGAACTGAGCGCCATACAGACAAGGATTTACTCACATCTTGTATGGTAGTCCATTATACCGGAACAAGCTATATTGAATTAATAGCTCTACGGAACAGCCTTAAATGGATTGCTGAGAAGAGTCAGGCAGTTCTGTGGAAGATGGGGTCGGCCAATTTTTGTTCATACTTTTTTAGGTTGAAACAATTTGTCCCAAACCTTTACTATGATGGTAATAAAAACTGTTGAGTACCCCCCTACTGGGAGAATTAGACCCCCTAAAAATGGCCCTATGAGTATCTCCAAACCAGGGAAAAAAGGAAATATTCCAAAACAAAAAAACACAGTTAAAAAAAAAAAACAAGAAAGATGTAATCATTTCATTTTTATTTTCATTTTGACAATTCATCTTTGTCTTTACAATATCAAATAGAAGAAGATCTTCAGAAAGGCTGGATTGTTGTGGCCATTTTTCCGAAGGGGTGTCCATGGTATTGCTGGTTTCCTCAAAAAATTAAAAATGTAAACATGGCCCTAGTTTGCTGCAGCTCATAGCACAGTTGCCAGTGATTATTTTAGCCTTATTCTTATGATGTATTATATATAGCCTAAATCAAAGTTAACAAAATCAAATCCAGGGTACGTTTTGTGTTTGTAAAAAATGCACCATAAACCTTGGCTAGTTTTTGAATATAGGGATTTTGTCATTTTCCTTCTATCGATATTCTGGTCAATTATTTATCTCACCTGAAGGAATCCCTTGAGGTCAAATGATATTTTATATAACAGTGCTTATTATTTTTCCTTTTCTCATATTTTTGTAACAAAATTACTTTTAAAAGTTGATTTATTTGGACTATTCCATTGTATTTTCGGGTAATTTGCAAATAGTCCTTTAAAATGTGAGTATTGTTGTCTTGTACATCCTGAAATAAAAACCTTCTACTTTAAACAAGTTGATTTTTAAAAATTAAATTAAAATAATTATTCTATGAATTAATTTTATTAGAAAAATCAATTAAGGAGCTATTCCATTATCATATAGGGGTGTTAGTCCAGGACGCCTGCTTAGAACCCCCCGCTTACAATTCATCCGCAGGAGATTCTGAGACTGTTTGAGTTGTTGGGACATTTTCCACCTTTAAGACTCACACAGGTGCTTTTCGAAACCGCCTGCGAATTCCGAAAATCCGATGGCCGCGGTAAGCCATTTTAAAAATCTAAATTTTAATTTGATACCTAAAAGTAATGTGTAATACCTCGTTTTAGTGGTTTTTGGGGTGCTGGTAATTCATTTCTGGACAATCGTTTTTATCATTAGAGGTCCATGTTACCTGGTATGGATTGGAATTCCAAGATGGCCGCCAGCATTCAATATGAAAAGTACCATTTTGAATGACTTAACCCTAGTAGTATTTTTAATACATCGTTTATGGGGTTTTTTTGTGCTGGGAATTCATTTCTTTCTGACAATCATTTTTATCATTAGAAGTCTATGTTACATGGTATGGATTTGGAATTCCAAGATGGCTGACGGCTGCCATATGTAAAGTACACATTTGAAAAGACTCATCATCATACCTAGAATTAGTGTAATACCTCGTTGTAGATGGTTGTAGTTTATGAAATCCATATTTGACAAACCATTTTTATGAGTAGAGAACCAAAGTTAGGTTCAAGGAATTCAATAAGATCATTAATAACAATGCTAGTACCATTTGTTTGTTGCAAGCCATCTTGATTTCAAATGGCAGCCACATTACAACTTTTTGCCTATATCTTGGTCCCTGGGATTCATAGAGGCAAAATCTGGTGGTCTGAACTACACCCAAAGTTTTAGGGGTCAATGAATTCAATGACACCCCATTTGATAACAATGCCCCTAGACCTACCATTGCGGCGTATCTTTATAGTTTTCAAAATGGCCGCCCAGAAAAATGGATTATATTACATACAGTCGCCTTTGATAGAGGTTAGAAGCATGATTCTTGTGTGCCTATACCA
>JAMKCH010026291.1:0-56171 GCA_023653785.1 Ophioderma brevispina
CCAGCCCGGCGTGCGATCGATCTTTTGGCGGTGCTGTCGTCCAGCATAGTTGGTAGTTCAATGTCACATGCGATGAGACTGTTGCCTTTGCGCATGAAATGTTCTGCATTTTTAACGTGCATCCTTCAACAAGGACCTTAGTGCGGTTCTTGTGATACTCCTCGCTCTCAGACTCATCTATTTGGTGGTGCTTTCGCTTCTGGGGTTCTGCAGTAGCTGACGTCGGGCAAAGTGGAGCCAGTCCGTCTCTCGAGGAGACATATCTGTCTTCGCGGGGAAGATCATGAAGAAGTACAAAGGACACGTCTAACCTCTAAAAAAAAACCCCTCCTGCACTTCTTCGGCTCAGGCTTCTAAGCCCCACCAACCTGCTTTCCTCCTTTACTGTTGCTCAGGGCAGGTGGGAAAGCGGGCGACTTCTGTCAGTCCGGGTCGAAGGGCTGCGCCCAATTGCGGCCGCCTTGATGAATTTGCCCCGGGTTTTGACAAGTAACACCCGGGCGAGTGGGGTTCGAGCGTGGTTTATTCGGGGTTACCGTCTAGAATTCACAGCTCCTCTTCCATCCTCCCTCATCCGAAGGACACAGTGCTACCGCTGTGTTCAATTCAGAGACGGGTCCTTCTTGCCGAGGTAAGAGCTCCTAGAAGAGGGCAATAATCCCAGTCTATCCCCTTTTCAAGGGGGCTTCTGGTGGAGTTTCTGTCGCGGACCGGAGAAGACCGAGATTGCGTCAATACCGAATCTCATATCGCTGAACAAGTTTCATTCGGCTGAAGGGATTTCGTATAGAGTCCGCTATCCTCGTCCTCGGGTGTCCATCAAGTGGGCACTGGCAACTTCTCCTCGACTTGAAGGACGCTTATCTGTACGTTTCCATAAGCTTTCCAGATCGCAAATCGCTCCGTTTTAGGGTGCAGGGGCGGGCATACCAGTTTCAATGCTCCCTTCAGCCTGTCAACGGCTCCTCGGGTTTTTACCCGCGTCGTTCTAGCTGTTTGAGCGTATCTCCGACGACGGGGAGCGAACATCAGTAGGTGTCTCGACGATTGACTGATCCATTCGACTACTCCCCCCCGAGATTCTACTATCCGGGATACTGCATTGGTGGTAGACACGGTATCCCGTCTGGGTTTCATTGTTAATCACAGGATTTGTTCCTTCTCAAACTCCTCTGTTCCTTGGTGCGAAGTTGGATCTGGTTCACGGGCTGGCTTATCCATCTCCAGAGCGGGTGTTTTTGACACCCTGCAGTGTGCTGCGCTTCTGAGCGAGTGTTCAGTCGCGCCGGCAAGCGCATGGCTCAAGGTGTTGGTTTTTTTTTTTTAATGGCCACCTGGTGGGACCTGGTTCCGTATGTCGTTTTCCATAATGCGAGCATACACTCCATCTTCCAGCACTTTTCAGGCCCAGTCGTCATCCTCGTCTCTCTCTGTTCCGTGACGCTCATCAGGGACAAGCTCACTTGGTGGAAGCACCGCCCCAACCTCGAGGTGGGGATGAAGTTTCCGGCTCGTCCTTCGGTGCATGTCTTGACGACGGACGCACTCGAAGGAGGGCTGGGAGCTCACTTGGGAGACTTGTCTTCAGCGAGTGGTCTCCGAGCGAGAGACATATCAACATCACATGCTCGGCTCTTGGCGGTGTTCCGTGCCGCTTCAAGGTTCGAACAACCGTTATGGGCTTGCCAAGGCCAATCTAGTCGATAACTCCGCGGTCCTGGCCTATGACACAATCAGGGACGCAGCATCCCCTCGCGTTGTCTTCACACCTTAATCTTATTGGGTGTGTCGTCAGCCGGAGGCATTCTGCTCAACGATCCGCATCGCCGGGATATCGAACGTCCTAGCGGACACCCTCTCACGGGGCAGTGGTGCGGGACAGACCGTCAGTTTGGTCTCTGTCTCCTCAGGGTTCGACGGTGTTTCACGTTTGTTTCTCGCCATCGACCTGTTTTCGCCTCGAGCGTCAACCTGCATCTTCAGGTTTAGTGCTCTCACCGAGCGGACGACGATGGGGTTGTGTTAGATGCTCGGTCGATAAGCTGGGAGTGTATGACCGCATACGCTTTCCGCCAATATCGATCCTCCATCATATGATAGGAAAGATCGAACATGAACGGTGCGACATCCTTTTAGTCGCGCCGTTCTGGCCTAAACATCTGTGGTTTCGGTCGATGGTGGACCTGCTGGCAGGTCGTCCACAGCTTCTTCCTCAGATACCGGATCTAATCCGGGTGCCATTCGGGGGAGACAGTTCACCTCACTTCTCGGTGCAGCTGTCGGAGACGCTTTGACAGGGCGGATTTTCAACTGGTCGCGTACTTTTTGCTCGGGGTGGAAGGAACTCTACACTCAGTTTTACTCTGCGTCTGGGTTTCCTACTAACCGGTGGTGGCAGTGAGAGAGGTGTCTCTCCCACTCTCCCCCTATAGCGTCAATTGCTGATTCCTTACGACAGGTCGATTCTGGAGTTTAGCTGTTACAGTCCGGATTACCCGTCCGCGATTCCATGCGATCACCAAGGTTTTTTCCATGGGGGTACGCGTCTTAATGACAATGACGCCATACGCCAGTTCCTAGATGGAATGTACAATTCTCGTCCTCCTGATGTGCGTAGAATTGTCCCTACGTGGAATCTCATCTGTCTGATATATGTTTCAAGCCGCCGTCGAGCCGATGAACATGCGACTTTGAGAGAGATCTCTCTGAAGAAGCTATTTTTCTTATTGCCCTGAGCTTCAGAGGGCGCCGCTGCTCAGAACTTCACGCGCTGTCTGCGTGTGACATGGTTCTGTCTAGCGCTGACTGGCGCTACCCTGTACGTTAACCTGGTTTTTCTGGTCCAAGAACGAACGCCCATCCTTTACCTTAACCCGACTTTTTCATCCCCTTAGAACAAATGAATCGTCGGTCCAGGGAGGATCCGTTGTTTTTGTCCGTACGCCGTGCGCTACTATCTGCAAAGAACACAACCATTTCGGGAGCCACGGGTCGCTTTTTCTGTCTTTTGCGCGCAACACGGCACGAAGGCACGTCTGACCGATGGATTGTCCTGTGATGAACAGGTGAACCGTTGCGAGGGCGGTCTTTTGACTGCTCATTCTCACGGTCGATTGGGTGCTCAACGCTTTCGCACGTGGTGTCCGCTTAAGGAAATTGTATCGGCCGTTTCTTGGCAGACGGCGTCGACTTTTTTCTCTATCTATTTTACGGGTCATTCATAGGCAGGAACAAAGAGCTAGCGCCGGTTTGCCTGGATCGTTCTTAGACGTACGCGAGCTAAATCCGGCATACACTAGTAAGTCAATCGTAGAACACTTTAACTGTTAGTCCCTAACTTAGTGTTGGTTGTGTACTATGTACACAATTTATACAGTGTAAATTTGCGATCTCGGATCGACTTTTGGTATGTAACTTCATTTGTATCTGTATCGGTATTTTCATGCAATATGTAATTGCTCATTGACCTCCGCCACGGTCCCGTGTCCAGTCTGGATGTTGAGGGCCATTGGTAATACATCAACATTTGAGTTAAGGTAGAACTCATCGGAATAATATGTCTCAAAACGTTAGTGTTTTACATATTATATAGATGAGTTTTGCTTACCTTTCCATTTTGATTTCCCCGGTTTTGGTTTTTAGTCTCCAATGTGGTGCTGTCCCGGGTAGATAAGCAGTGTGGATTTGTGTAAGTGGTCCTGTTCGGATTTCCGTCCCCCCAGGCCCAGCCCCCTACTATGAGAAATCTGTTGATTTGGGGCGCCAAAGTCTTAAAGAGTGCGAGGAGTCATAGGTGTTGCCCAGTCGTCAAAATTGACGTCATAGCGTTAGGACCGGTCAGTTCTTTTAGGTGGTATTTTTTTGGATTTCTGCATCTGCTTGAGGATGCAATTTGTAGACATCAACATTGGCACTTTGTTTTGAGACCATTTTTGGAACCCCGTATTATTATTTTCCCCCTCCTGGATTCAGCTCCCTTACCAATTTATGAGGGCACCCCTGCTAAATTTGGTCATTAACCTTCATAAGACAAATCCACCTAGAAATGATCTTGCTCTCCACGGTCGCGGAAGTGCTCAAACGGACCCATCTATATGTGTTTCTTGTTTCTGTAAAGTGCTAATGATTCATATTTGGACTTGCACTATTTCAAGATTTATGATTAATAAATTTATTATTTAAAAACAGTCAACTACATGAGTACTCTATGAACTTCTAACATGGCAGATGAGAACTAAACAAGGTCCATGGGCTATATACTTTTTGGACAGGTAAACGAATATTAACCCTAACCAGGACCGGGTAATTTTGCCCGGCCGAGCGGCCCAAATGCAACGAAGGGCAATCTGTTTTTATTTTTAACGGCCAGATGCAACGAGAGCCAAGTTTGCGTTTAATTGCATCTCGGCCGTTTTTTCCCGGCACAGAATAAGTAGCCGTAAAGTCAGTCAATGACGACCCAGATGCAACGAAACAACATTGCGTCATTTTCCCGGAAGACGGCCCAAATGAAACGAAAACATCGCGTATTTTCACGGCGCGGCCCAGATGCAACGAAAAAACATCGCGCCATTATCCGGAAAGGAAGTCCCAGATGCAAACAAGGAACATGCCGTGCGAATGCAATAAAACAGAGGGATAATAAATAATAAATAAAATAATGGATGCGTACTGCACACTGATCTGCATGAAATTTTGTAGCTTATATTCCAGTCGGTGAGTTGGCCGCTATTAAGCTACATCATAGTCGGTTGCGTGGCTCTATTATGCTACGTCATGCTACGGTTACGTCATGAATGCGTTTATGCATAATTAAAAAAATAGCTTATCGAAAATGGTGGCGCTATCACCACGAAATCGAAATTGGTCTATGGCATTATACACAGTGTCACCAGCATGATGAAAAGCATTGCGCCTTCTGCGGGACAAAACCGTCCGAAATGCAGTGAAGGAAAAGCATCGCATCGTTTCCCGGTAATGACGGCCCAAATGCAACGAGGAACATCGCGTCATTTTCCGTAAAGACGGCCCCCCAAATGCAACGAGGAAAATCGTCGTCATTTCCGGTAAGACGGCCCCAATGCAATGAGGCGCATGCGGTCATTTTGCGCGACCAAAAATAGTTGTGACGGCCCAGATTTGCAAACGAAAAACATTTTCCCGACCGGTACCACGTTTAGTTGGCCTCTCATTGCCCTCGGCCGGTTAGGGTTAATGAGCTCTTTGCCTATTGAAAAAACACAATTACCAATGAAATCTAAGTGGCACGTGGGTGATAGTGATAGAACTTGAGGTCATGTGCTCATACTTTTGGACAGGTTATGCATATTATGATGAGTCATTTGCATATTTTTGAGGAAAGGAAAAATTCATTAATCCACTCTAAAGACAAACTGATTAGTCAATGATCGTCTTATGTGGCATGGTGATTGAAAATGCACGGTCATGTCCTGTTATACTTTTTGGACAGATTATGAATATTAATGAGCTCATTTGCATATGTCAAGAAAATGTGATTAAACCACAATTGTGGGGTCCATCTGAAATATGCACCACATAGTATTGTTTGCTTTTTGTTTAGATTCACTCTGAAAACTACTTTCTTGCAATTATCTGTATGTCTTTGCAGTCAAGTGGATGTCAACCAAGATCCCTACCACACAAAAGTTTAAATTACAGGGTCTTCAGAATCTAAGGACAGGAAGAAGATGAAGAAGGACCGATCAGGGTTTTTGAACCCATCTATAATGATTGCAATGTGCCTATATGTACGGACACTAAACACAACATCAGTATTTAGACATAAGGTTCCAAAAGTTTAAGAACCCACAAGACATTTCATGATCCTGCTAACTTTCGTAAGTACAATGTAGCGTACTAATGCTTGGTGGGCTAAAAAGGAGCATAAAAAGTCACCAGTTTAGGTATTTTTTTGTGGGGCGCATGGCCCAATTTGAGGTGAATTTCCAAAACTGGTGCATTGTGGTATTGACTCCATAAACCCTCTGGTACAGAATATTTTCAATAAAACATGTTTGATTTACAGGCGAAAAAAAATAGCAGATTGGGCCTTTATACATGAGGCACCAGGTCCACATCAATGTGAGTTACTTTGAACATCCGGTTCATGTGGAAGTGCATTGGTGTTTGCAATTTACTGTTTATGGTGAGGGCCGCAACATTTAAAAAACAAATGTTTTGCCAGTGTAATATGCAAAATGTAATGGAAGCATGTTAAGCACAATGAGTAGAGGTTGAAATAATATTTTGGTCCAGATGATTTTTTTAATACGGGGGGGAAAAACTTGCTCCCCCTCCAGTCGTTACGCCACCGCAGTTAATGCACATCTGTCAAACAACTAGTATTGTCAAACAACCCTGTTTGACCATCAAATGGTTGAACGGGGAGAAATGAGAAAATTGAAGAGTTGGTGCATTGCAGCCAGGAAGATGTACTGATGGAAGATGTTGTGATGTGTCCATCATTGATATCTTGCAATATTTCCAATGTTTTCTGTCAAAGTAGGTGTTTAAGTATTAGTAGTGGTGCTATTAAAGTCCAGCATTCAATACTCTTTAGATTGATTCCCAATGTCAGGCTTTTCCAAATTGATTTTGTTCATAGATTAATAACTTTTATAGCAACTTGTTAGCACCCAAAAGTGCTAATAGATGAATTTAGCAGACACTAATGTTCCTTACCATTTTCATTCTACTTCAGGTAGATTACAGGTTCACCTTGAGTTACAGACACAGAACACTTACCCGATGAAGCACAAGTTTATGAGGTGACAGCAGATCAACATAGAGGACATGAGAGGGAGGGATTATGCAATTACTTCAAAACAAGTAAGTGTAGAGATGACATAGAAGCACACCTTGATTAAACTCAAATGTGAGTAGAATCACAAAGAGGCTGATGTGATCAAAAGGTGGCTTCATTCCATGGCTTTAAGGATTACATCTTATCCTCACATTCATTAGATCATTGAGTAAAATCCTTGTTTTGAAAAAGCACATAGCAGCATGATATTCAAGTCACTAAATTACTGAAGAGCACAAAACAGCATGCGCCAATTGGTGTCAGTAAGGAAGGCACGGTAAGCAGTCTAAAGCTATGTAAAGCAACTTACAGGCGGTAGAGACCAAGAAATCCCAAATTTAGACATTGTCATTGGTTTATCAAGTAAAAACAAATCTTTATAAGTCCTGGCACAACAAAGTGAGCAGAAAACCAGACAGTTTCAAGACTGCCTGGTTGTCAGCTTCGTGTTCTTTGTTTGAGCCTCCTGGGCCAGGATGCCTGTGGAATGTGCACTTTACAATATACATGTTTATCAATGCTGTGTGAACATTCCATCGCTGGCCCAGGTGGATGAAACAACGAATACAAGGCCGGTAGTCAGGCAGTCTCAAAACTGTCTGGCTGCGGCTTTCCGCTCACTTTGTCATGCCGGGTCACATATGTTGTCAAGAATTTCTTTCTTATTCCAAACCATTGGAGTTGGAGAATTAACTCTACTGTAAGGGTTATTTTATATGAGGAGGAGGTCTTGGGAACACCCAGAGAATGACTTCCCATCATACAATGCATACTTTGTGGTTAGGCCAGTGTAAATACCAGGGGCATAGGACATGCCAACCTAACAGCAACAGTGAATTCAAAATGGCATCAACATCTGCGTAACCCGAGTGCTAGTCTTTTTCAAAGACTTATCGGTAGGAGGGCGCTCTTACATATATCGAACGGTTACACACATACTTGACTAAGGCTAGGACTTGTCACAAATATTTAAATCTAAATGACCGTTAATACTGGAAATTATACTATTTTGCAGCGGGTTGATCCACTAACCCCAACGGATTTTGAAGTCAATAATTTATTCCAAAATGATCTTGATATTACTAAGATGTATTGAATAAGGTGTAAGATGAGATTTTGTAATGTAACTGAGACAGAGATTGCCATAGTAAATGCAACTTAGCAAAAAAGTAGCAATTCCCCAAATTACCATTTGGAAATCCCCAATGCCCAAATCTAGCAGGTTGTGTCCTACCCCCCCCCCCCCCAATGGGATTGAGGGCTTTCTGAAAACATACCTTTGGGGAATACCCATCACCGGCCACATCAAAATGTCCAATTCAGTTTTATGGCTTGCTTGTTTCATGCTTCTGTATTGCAATAATTTATTTAGATGCATTTGGTGAGTTGCTATATTAAATGAGGCTTGGCTGACATCATCTGGCATATTACTTAAGAGGACAAAACAGCACAGGGTGCCACCAGGGGTGGTTTACTGAAAAGCACAAAATAGCACAATCCATGCACATTAAACAAGTTAGCCATAATTACTAAGAAAATATGAACTCCACTGTTCTCTTGAGTAATTGCCTTCCGAAACATGGGCTTTGGATGTAGTTAAATTGCCTCAAAAGGACAAAAAGTCACTTCATTATGTTGAACTTAGAAGGTAATTTACAATAAGAAGTGCAAAAAAAGCTACAGTTTTTCAACCAATCAGTAAAATAGTGCAGTACAATTGGGCAGCATGTGCTGTTTTGTGCTGCAACTGATTAGAGTTGAAATTGCAACAAGAGATTTTTGAGGCACCCAAATATTGTGTCATAATAGTAATTTCATGCAGACTAGACACTTAATAGATTTCTTACCTTGTATTTGGCTACAGAAATGTCTTAAAAGCGAGAAAAGGGGTGATTCTGATTTGCTTATATTTCAATGTAAAACATAGGCTGAATTTTGTATTTGCTCCTATACAAAATTAGTAATTTCACAATTTTTGTACCAAAGAAACACTTTTCAGCTTGATCCTTTCAGATTGGGTTATTTTTGATGGAAAGCTTTACATTAGGGCAAAAATCAGTACTTTCAATTTTTTTTGGGACACCTGATATGTGAAATCTCTTGTTGCACCTTTAAAGAAAGGGATAAACTTTTCCATTCAGTTACAAACAACATCTGAATAGAATTATATTTTCAAAATAACTTCAGTGGCTAATGCCCCTCTTTCGTACATGTGCAGGCCTGTAACCAGGAAATAGCATAAAACCATGTAATCAATTTTTTTGGGCTTTATGAGCCACTAATTACTGGCCTGAATGTGTGATTTACTTATAAATGAGAGTGCAGTTTTGCAAGAGTGGTGTTTCAAAGAGTCCCAAGTATGCATTGAATTTAGCATTTGAGGCAAAAATTCTGTCAAAATTGCCCCTTTGTACCTTGAGATTTCAGATCTCACTGTTACCCCTGCTTCATTGCACTTAATAAACTTGCCTGATGTAGTTTAAATGGGGAGGGGGATTTGAACCAAAGAACCCATCACCTGTCCCCATTACTTCATTTCTGTGTGACACCATGTGTTTATAGATAAAAAAAAAAAAAAAAAAAAAAAGTTTGACCCCTGTGTAAACTTAAATTTGCCCCTATTGAAAAAGTGACACCACAATTTGACACCACTAACTACCTTACATTGACGTAGAGGGTCCATACTAACTACTAAAGGTGTCAAACCTTAGATGTAGTCGGGCATGAACGAACTCCCTAAATAAGGACCCTATGATATTCTGCTCCTGCTCTATAATATGTGCAGGCCTGTTACCAGCAAATAGCTTAAACCCTGTAATCAATTTTTTTGGCTTTTAGAGCCACTGGTTACGGGCCTGAATGTGTGATTTGCTTATAAATGAGAGCGCAGTTTTGCAAGAGTGGTGTTTCAAAGAGTCCCAAGTATGCATTGAATTTAGCATTTGAGGCAAAAATTCTGTCAAAATTGCCCCTTTGTACCTTGAGATTTCAGATCTCACTGTTACCCCTGCTTCATTGCACTTAATAAACTTGCCTGATGTAGTTTAAATGGGGAGGGGGATTTGAACCAAAGAACCCATCACCTGTCCCCATTACTTCATTTCTGTGTGACACCATGTGTTTATAGATTGGATTGGAAGAAATTTGTACAAATTGATTGGCAGTTTGCAGTATGGTAGTACTGGTTACCAAGATACCAGTAGCATGCCCTCAAAGTACACCTGACCTGACTACAAAATACCACACTGTGCTATCATCATGGTATTTTGTGGTATTTAGTGTTGTTCCTATAGTACAATTCATATATATTCACATAGAACCCATGAAATTCCCCTTGGGTATTTTGTGGTATTTGGTGATTAGGCAGTCCAACAACTGAGTATTATGTGGTATTTTGGAGTTTCTTATGAAATTATGGGTGGAGTGTTAGAACAAGGGACAGATATATGGAGATATCCCTCCAATTTCATCCTCCATTGCCCAGCGCCGAGCACGCTTTGCTTGTCACTTTCATCTTGCAAATGATTAAGTACTCTCGGATGTCAGGTGTTGGTGGTTACCATGCCCAAATAGGGTTTGTATGCCCTACATTGATGTGATTGCTCGAGACATCCAGCAGGATCCATCTGACATCCCCAACTTAGTGATGGACAGGGACATTTGGCGCTACATGTGAACAGCATCTTGGCTGCAGCCGCCTAGAGATAGATAGATAGTGTTAGGGGTAAGTTATTCAGATGGTGAAGAGAAATTTAGGATAGTGGTCCATATGTACCTTTTAAAATTCTACAGGATACTAATTCTTTTTACTTATGGTGTAACACATTTAGAACAAAAACCCAAACCCTAACGGCAAAAATTAAAAAAATAATTTGTTACATGTATGGTACATATGGAAGAACCTTTGCTGAAATTTTAACAGGATTTTTCACTTCAGTCCGCACAACAGACTTTCTTCCGAATTTTGACTGTCGTACAACCCCAACAGGAACTACTAAAACAAAATGTCATGGGTGAGTTTCATTGTTGTTCAAAGGACCAACAAATGTTTCCACAAGCACTGGCAAGTTCACATATTAAAATCTGAATAATGATTACTACAGAAATTGGACATTTTCTTAGAAATTGAATCATGAGCCAAGTGGGATTCTTGCATGGAAATTGTGCAATCTCACCCAATTTATAAAATGTGTTACCACCATATGGAGTTGTTTTCTTACGCGGTCAGGAATAGTGGCATGGTTGTTTCAAACCACTTTTAATGTTAAAACCACCCTTTATATCAAAGCACCCTTTTAACCGTAAAGTCTAACACACATAAGCCCTTTGCTTTGCATCGGAAACGTCGAAAGCCATGATCAGTAATCGTACCTACATCTGATTCTGACTTTGGATATCATAAAATACACTCATACAGAAAACTGCTTCCCTTTACATCCATGTTGGATGTACAGAATGCATATATGTGTTGTACAGATCAAAAACCTCCCAATATCAACACACATATACTGTGCATCAGTGTTTAGAGCCGACATCATGCCACCCAAATGTCCAACATTCCCTCTTTCATCTACCCTCCCACCAATGCAGCATCCTGCAGGGGGCGGGACGGGCAGGGAATCAACATCGGAGAAAGTAAGCAGGCTATTCTTATGAGTCATAAAAACCCTACTGTTTTGTCATCTCCCTCATTGCGTTGACATGTAGGCCTATACCCAACTGGTACAGCTCACAAATTATCTTAGCGCTGGAATATTTCCAGAGTATTTTTTGGGTGTGGCCCTATATAAGCCATATCATTCATGCCCATACTTCTTCAGAGGAAAGTGAGTCTTTAGGAAAAAAAATTAATTAGGTTTGGGATTCTGATCATTCTAATATATTTGTACTCATTGAAACCACTTAGGTTCAAAGTAGTATATAGTAAAATCCAAAGTTGTAAATCTGGTTTTTTTCTCCCTGAACGAGGGTGGCGATTCCCCTCACACGCGCAGCCCCCTCAACCGCCCTTACTCCCTCCTTACGCTTCACCCCTTCAGTGCATCCTCCCTCCTCAAACCAACCCTCTACTCTCCTCCTCCACTTGCTTGTTAAAAAGAAATCAAGAATCAAATACTTTAACAACCCATAAATTTAAAGACCTATCATTGGATTTATCTAAAAGAGTCAACGTATTTGAATTTGCAGAATAACTTCAAGTGGAGAATAAACCTGTAGAATTGTCATAACTATTTTTTCAACTGAATAATTGACATAAAAGAGGAAAACGGCAGTGTTCAACGATACGAATCTCCATTGACTTTACTTGTTCCGTTCGTTTCCGTTCTGACACTCTGACTAAAATACCCTATTTTCCTTATTAGATTGCTTCTGGTCCTATCATTTGTAGGTATGGTGACTACATAGCTTGTTTACAGATCATGCAAACGCTGATTTTGATGATTTTTTCGATTTCTGATTTATCAGATCACTGATAGTGCCTTGTTAACATCAAACACGAAGTCTTCCCTTCCCGAATTTCGCACCCTTGCGAAGTGTATGAATTTCACTCGGCAAATAAATCGTTGTCTTTTTGCTTCAAAGATGCAAATTATAGTTTGAAAGGTGCCATTAGTAAATGAAACAAGCCCATTAAATAATGACATTAAGTTTTTTAATTCTTACTCGCGTAAAAATTCGCCTTCCTTCCTCAAAATTCCTATACGTTACGAACGATAAGACTATAGAGTCTACTACCAGCCTACTGTCATGTCATACGGAGGCCATGTTGGAATGAACTCCCCTGCCTGCTGCACGTTGGAATGGTGTTCACACCATCATGACTTTTAAAAATTAATGATTATATCGAAATTTTTGGTGCAAAATCTCAAGTGGTCGTGGGACTCTTGTCTAACAGTACCGGATTGCCTTTAGTATTACGAAGAAATTATACAAACACTACAAGAAAATTGTATTTTAGAACACTTCATTTGATTACAAAAATATGCATCGTAGTTCTGAGTTTTCCAAGCAATACAGAAAAAACTTTAGCGTAAGTGGGCTAGTTTTCAGATGTGACTCTGTATATTGCATTTGTTTCAGCTAGCAGATATGAACTTAATGGTTTTCATTTTATTTTTGTATGCTTTTTAAAATACACGCATTTTAGTTTAAACTATTGAAAACCCACGCTTTTTGACGATTTGGTGATTTTCCAAACCCACGCTTTCTAAAACGTACACTGTACACTATGGTATCCCTTTATTTGTTACTCTCCAAAGAGCAAACTCAGGTGAAAAAAGCTATATAATTCTTGCATAAAAATCTGAACTTGTTTGAATCTGAAGAATACTATACTCGATTCATCTGATATGTGACCCCGTACCATTCTTGCGGAGGTGAAAATTCAATGATGCGTCAGGGACTTCTGTTATTGCATTTTATTGTGAGCAATGTTAAGACTGAAATACGCTATAGTGCGTTTCCATCTGAATGACTTGTATTCATTGGCACGGTGAGTGAGTTAAAAAATGACTGAAGTGCCCTCCAAGATATCCGGTGTGGCAACGGGCATTTGAATTCTTTCATTTTCCACGGTAGATCTAGCTTTGACCCCCTCCTCCGACTTAATTGAATAGGTCCAAACCCTCTCCAGGGGACTAACGTATCAAAGCGAATCGACTATAATACATTTTCCATTTCCAGCAAAAAAACTGCATGATTTTAAAATTGTACATTGATGTTAAATGTTAGGCTATACTGTCCGTGGATTACCACTTTAACATGAACCATCAGATGCAAATATTCTGGCAAATTTCACTTGGAGTAATGGAATGATTAAAATACTCAACCAATTGTAACCTGTTTAATTTTATTCCCCAAAAAGGAGAACCAGGCTAAATAAGATAAAATATTTATCTTGTTTGTTAACAGAGAGAAGAAAATATCGGAATGCCAGGTATTTGCTTTAGTATCAGCTCTACAGGAATATCTCAATGACAGAGTGGATGAGAGGAAGACAAATAGACAAAAGACGGAAAGGATGAAGAGGAAAAGTGAAAAAACAGGAAGAAGAGGTATGAACAATGTTGCAAAAGTAATTAGTACACTTTTAATGTGTCTGTAATACCACATAAGGATTACTTTTTGGTGTGTGTATGTCTTTTTTCAAGGAGCGATAATACGTGTGTGCGTTTCTTGTGTGCAGAACTTTTTTTGTGTGTGTCTTTTCTTATGTGTCCTATAAAATAAATGTCTTTCCTAGGCCGTAGAAGGGGATACATATGCCATTTCTATGTTATTTAATAAAAAACACAATTGGAAACCCAGAAGCAGTGTGTTTTGACTTAAATAAAAAAGACACATAAAATATGTACTTGTAAAGTCACACAGGAAAGACCAGTATCCCCTCCCTGTGTGTTTAGTGTGTGTGTTTGTGGGTATGTGTGCCATGTCTGGTACCTGATGTGCAATACGCTGGTGTAATTATGTAAAATTTAACCTCATATTTAGTCTGGGGAGGGGTTATGTATTTAAGAATCGACTCAAGAGAGTTGCTGGGCATATCCCCTCAAAAAGTTGTGACACTGTCAGACCTTCTCATACAAAACTGGAGTAAATAGCAACCTAAAAAAGTGGTGATGTCACCTATATATCGCAGTTGGGTATGAAAGCAAATTGTTTAAAACAAACCTGTGCCATTACACATTATTTTTCAAAGAGAAATGAAATTGTAACATTACTTCACAGTTTAGGGTCAACACACACAAGGTTTCGCGTCGCATCAGCCTGTGGTTTTCTTGTGGAAATTAGAGTAGGAAATAAATAACCATGGCTGACCCAATTCATCATCCTGATGGGTTTGAAAATTAATATAACTGAGATAGGGGTAAAATCCCCTGGCTGTCCCTATGAATGTGATATAACCTCTGAGTAAACAATTAAAAAATAGATTTTCTTTTTTTTAATTTAGGTAAAAAAAATGGCAGGATTTAAAGATGATCTTGACCTTACTGCAATGACCTTAATGCAATCACTATATCATAGATTTGTTTTGTTTTTTTTATAAAACACATCTAATATACTTCCAAATGTTGAAAAAATGAAAGAAATCAATTAATATAACCATATATGACCAAATAAGATTTGTAAGCACACCCCTTTTTTCGTTGCGCCATTCCTATTGGATTTACACCATTAACTTGTGTTGGTGAGAATGTACAATACTCATCTCATGATGCCTTTTCAACTTAATGCGACATTTTTCTTGATTATTCAACTAACGGATTAATCAATGAATTTATTTAACAATGTGCCAACTGATAGAACTAATTCACACACCACTTCCCCTTTTGCAGAAGCAAGAAAACAAGTCTTTTCCCATTGTTTAGGGATATTGCAAAGAGTTTTAGTTCCGTTAATTGGCCATAACTTGGTATCTATACTGGATTAAAGTAGTATTGTTGAAACCCTTTTCGAATTTAGACATCAGGATTAATGGGTGAGATTTTGGTGTTGAACATTTTCTTTTTGAAATCAATGAAGGAATTATGAACTATTCATAGAATCCATTAAACAAGAAAGCATGGGTCATCATTACGTTCATAATGCTATGGTCCCTATACGTACATTGCCTTAACTGTGTAAAAGATCCCCTTGGAATGAGGAAAAGGGGTGTGCTTACAAAATTGTCTATCGGCTTATTTTTGTAATCGTTTGTCCTTTCATTTTTTCAAAATTTGGAAGTATATTAGATTTGTGTTATTAAAACAACAACAAATCTATGTCAGTTTAGCTTTTAATCAGGTCAAGGTTTCTGCAAAAGACCGTTTCAACCATTTTTTTTTGATTCCGTTAGTATATCTAGAATCTTAAACAGCTGTGAAAATATAAGCAATTTCATTGTCTGATGCCCGGTCAATTGAGTAATTGAACCCAGGTAGTACTCCACTGGCGTATTGAAGTTATTTTTCTAGGTTAAGGCCTCGGGTCATACCGCGTTTTTGCTACTTCGCGCGCACCTCCCGAACTTTGCGTCTCGTTTCGTATATCGTTGCTGCAGCGGTTGTTCGATTGTGTCACTCTGGGTGATGACAGTGTTTGTTCCTCCTTGTTGTATTTACGCCGTAAAGCATCGCGAAATTGGGTGAAAGATGACCTTAAATGATAAAGCTGTTTAAGAATGAGAATAAAGGTATGATTTTTTGGAACCGGTACTCTCTTTACGACGAATTGAAACCGGCGACACCATTATTTTTGCGTGGAAGAACTCGGCCTCCGGCCTCGTTCTTCCACTTAAAATAATGGTATCGCCTTGGTTTCAATTTGTCGTAAAGAGAGTACCGGTTCCCAAAATCATACCTTTATTGTCTAAATACCACACACAGGAAACAGACAGGACTCCTGCAGGAGAGAGCACTCCCATGTTAAAACTAGGAAGGCTGGGCCAATAATCAATAACAACCCATGCCTTTCATGTGGTTCAGTTGTGTCTCAAGTGGATTGACTGATGCCCCGTTTGGCCCCATTCCCATGACCAGGGATATTGCGCTACAGCCGTGTCGCTCGCACGGCCAGTAATTTCGTGCCCATTTGTGTCTTTGTTTGATGACGCAATTGCTACATCCAGGATTTAATGCATTTTTCTCACTCGGTGCATCGACGTTTGTTGGTGTTTGGTACCGTTAGACTTAGTGTGTGGAAAAAAGAGCTGTTATTAATCAAACACACACAAAAAAAACATTGCAACTGGTGTGAACCGAAGGAGCTGAAGAGATCAGTTTACAATGCAAATATTGTGGCATTTCTGTCATTGGTGCCTCAGTTCAAGTGGATTGAGTGTGCATTCAAAATTCAGCAAACAACCAGGGTGATTTTTTGTGGAATACTGGGTGGTGTGATGAAAGAGAAGATATCAGGAGCTTCCCACTGGTGATTGTTGTACAGGTAGTAATGTGAATCGTTAGAGATGAAACATTATTAAAGTGCAACTTTGTGATCAGTACTGTCAACAGCCATGTTTCATCTCTAACGATTCACATCCGTAGCTGTCCAAAAACGTCCATTGGAAGCAATGCATTGTGGGAAGCTACTGATATTTTCTCTTGTATGATGACCTCAGACTGTCAATGACAGCACTAGAAAATGCCCAGAAAACACCTGGTGAAAAAAACAAAATAGAGTAAATTACAATCATGATGAAATAGCTAGACCATAAGCAATATCCTGGCATTGTGAAGATAAAAATTGTGTTGTTCTCAATATTTAATGTAGCTCTTAGTGGACTTCTGATGCTGATCATAAATTTCATAACTTGAGAATATTACAAGTGCCATTACATGATGTACTGTTCTTGTTGACATTCCAGGAGCTAATATTAAAAGGAACACCTGTAACTCTTGACTCCTTCTTAGAATGGAAAGAAAAGTTTGATGCTGAGAGGAAAAAATTAAATATGACCAAAGCAAGTGATCAATCAAAAAAATTAACAGGTAAGTGTATAGCATATGATATGACATCAAATCAAAATTACAGTAATGAGTTAAAGGTGTGCAATCCAATAAACAACCCCATCCTGCACTTCACCCCATCAGAATCAAGATTTTAGTATCAGAAGAAAGGTCATATTTTCCCCATAACCCCAGTAAAATTGTATGCACGGGAAATGTTAGCTATGTAAATGGAAGCTATAAATAGAAAATGGCTCTCCATGGCTCGAAAAAGTGGGCAATTTGGGAATCTCCTTCCTTATCTCCTTATGTTTTGGATTGAATATTTCCCCACACATGGATCCATGCAAACACAATAATGGGTGATCAGTTTGAGACTCCAGTGGATGACGAATACACAAAATTATTGGTTTCTTAAAATGTGTAGAAAGTGTAGGACGGAACATTCTAAAAGCATAATAATGATATAAAATTGGATGGGTTGAGCATGATACACAAAGATATTGGTCGAGCTATGAGTTTTAAAAAATATTGTGCGAGACGCGCAGCATCGAGCACAATATTTTTAAAACTCATAGCGAGATCAATATCTTTGTGTATTGTGCGAAAAAATCCATCCAATTTTATCATTATTATGTTTTCAGAATCTTGTACTTAAAAATTTTACTTACCTTCCAATTTGTAGTCCAAATGCAGTCTGACAGTGTAACTCCAAAATACAAGTCTCCAAAACTCCAAAGTTCATTGAAATCCATACAGTAACTTTAGTCAAATCCATAAAGTTCAAACGCTTCAAAATCCATGAAGTTCAAACGCTTCAAAATCCATAAAGTTAAACACCAAAGTTCAATCACCACTGTTAATCTTCAAATTTTCCATAGCAAATTGAATTTTAAAACTTTAAATAGTTAAAACACTCACAGTTATTGATGCATGAAGTTGTAATTATGTTAACACTGCAATCCATGAAAATGGACATGGATTGAGGTGGTACTTGGTTGACTGTGACGCACACTGTGTGTCAGAGTTGAGGACGTAGAGACCCTATGTGGTTGTAGACATTTCTAGCTACCTCAATTTCTTCCTCGAATCCAACCATCTAGAACTTATTGAAGTGCGAATGCGGTAAGAATAGGGCTATAGGCAACCTCGGCATCTGCTTCAGAAACGACTGTAGTACTAGTAGTAGGCTCAGTAGGACTAGCTTCCGTTACCGACTGACTAACAGCTGGACGATAATACATCGGAAAAACTTCGGTTTTTTAGAATCATTCGGTCTTCCGAGTAGGTGATGCTTGATTCATTCCTATGACCGGTCACATGACAAATGTCCTCTACTTTTCTTGCAAACCACACTCATCAAGTGCAGTGATACAACGGCAATCGAATGCTGTGGTTGGTATAACGCTTTGATAGCACGGCAGTTTAGAGAGCCTCGCAGAATGTGCCAAGATTGGTGTTCCTAACGGGACAATTCTTATACCATGGCTTGTCACTCGATGTTGGTTTTGTAGCTTTGGCAATGGTGTTTGGAACAGGGCATGTGCAAGCAGGATTAAGCTTTGACAGTATTTCTTCAAAGGATGCCTACTGGAACCTTCTACTTTGGTCTATATCCTACCTCCATCCACACGAGATTTCATGTTGTACAGCTCTAATTTTCTTGTCTCTGCGCGCGCTTGGTAGACAAGTTTCTTCCATTTGAATCTATCGCAACTGCAAAATGATCTCTCTCAAGCTGGCGAAGATTTTGCCTCCCTCTTCTGCATATATACAACATCAGTTCGAACCACACCTTATTTGTAGTCCTGATGGTGTATTTACATCGAAGACTCCTGATTTGTACAGCTTTTCTACATCATTCTCAATCATTGGTGAGTAGTGTGTTGTATCTCCCAATCATTGTCTAATTCAGATTGTTGAGCAGCCAAAAATGCCAGATTAGCCTCGGAGAAAAATCGCCCTCTGTACGCAAATTCATCGTTGACATGCTTTCTTCAGGTGTTGATTCAAGCCGGTTCTGAGTTTTTTAACGTCCAGTTTTGTAAGCTTACCATCCTCACATCTACCTCCCAAATAGAATTTTTTCAGTACATCGGCAAGCCTAGACTTATCCCAATTTTCAAAGTCCGTTGGTAGTTGCTTCGCTTCTTAAATTGACATAAAAATGTTGACGCTAGTTTCAGTGCTCTTCTTGTGTTATACTATATTGTTGTTAAAAGTCTTCAGTTCGGCGCATTTATTGTAGCAAAACGCGAGCAGTCGGAAGTGGTCGCCATGTTGTTTACTGGTTTACCTATCGCACTGTCATGTGACTTGACCGCGTCTGTGAGACGAACATTAGCTCAACTGCACAGTTTTTGAACGCACATATTAAATCGCTGTTACACAGTGTGTTTTGGTAATAATGTAAGATGGTGAACTGGCGTCGATACAAAAAACAATTGACACGAGTTAACAATGATGGAAATAGGTCATACGAAGCCCAATTTGCAGTTTTACATGCGTTTATGAAAGTGTGTAGTAAGTATAGGATATAAGATCTGAAAACATATATTGGGTTTAAATCGGACTTAAGCTTTTCGCAACAAGACATGAAAAACCAAAACTGACAAAACTGGAAAACACACACACACATACATAACTACGGACATACACCTCGCCAATATTCCCTCTGCTTTCAAAGACAGGGGGATAAAAAGATACTGTGTCCTCCAACAAACCACTAGAATTTTTAAATAAAATTTTAGCAAACCATACTAAGCAAGACCTGTGTATACCCTCTATCCAACAACCGTTGGCTCCTACTGTGAGCATCATCTGAGCTCCTGCCCAGTTCTCCTGAGCGATTCGTCTCTTGCTGAAGATCATCATCAAGCGGACTATTCTCCTTTCGAGCGGGTGTCTGCTTCTCGGCTTCAAGATAAGCCTGAAAAATTTAAAAAAACTTTTTATTTTATTCACTTAAAATAATAATATCGTTTTATTATTTTAAGTAATTGGCAAAAGTAATTACACAAATATTTTTGTCAAACTTAATTAAATTGAAGTGTATGGGAATCTGATTATCAATGTATCACTGATCTGCTTTCTAGTTCTGAACACGATCAAAAATGATCACAATGTAAGTCATGGCATGAAACACATTACAAGAGATGGTGATCCAGGTACAGTGAGTTACATAAACCACTTGCGTGATGAAACGCCAAGCTCATTCCAATATTTAAACTTTAATTATTTTCCTGATGTGACATGATATTTCTGATTGTATCTTTTACATCATTAACCTTTTCTTTACATTGTATCTACTCCTACATTCAACAGGAGCAAACTGTCTGGGGAAAGGTATAGTTTAAACTTTGTTTCTAAATTAAAGTTCCAATGTGCATACGGGTCTCAACTCGTAATTCAAGCGTACGCAAAAACACACATATTGTAGTTATCTGCACATCAAATGTTAGGGGTGCTCAGATTTACCTGAATTTGTTCCGTGAAATTATTGAGCCAGTTGTACCATGGCCTACAGTCAGAAGTTCACTATTTTAGAGAATAAGGTACTGTTGGCCTTTGCTGTGTATCATCATGTCATATCACATGGGCGACAGAATTATTTTAAGAGATAATGAGGGGAGCTACGTAGGTTTACGCTACATAATGCTGTCGCCTGTGTGCGGACAGGATGCAGGTTTTGTCTCAAAAAAAGAGAAACCCTAAAGCCCCTCTATTTCACAAGGAAAAGTCAAACCATAACAATCAAATATACATCTGAAAAAAGCATTTCGTGTAGGTTCCTGGTACACCCAAAAAATCTTTACAAAAGGGAACATATGACCGAGACTATGGCCGATGGAAAATTGTGTACCACTTTATTTTATCACGGATTGTATCTTTTTAGTTGTCTTGTATCTTTAGTTGTCTTGTTACTCTTTTAGTTGCCTTTGGACAATACCATTATTCACACACATTCTTTTGTTATGGTTCTTTTGTTCTTGTGACAAAGGTTAGTCTGATATTGAAAAGGTATTTCAATTATTAGAAAATTCCAAGATCTTCCTCATTCTTCTTCTTTACTGAACCAATGAATTGCAACACAATCTCAAAGTTTTTAAGAATACCTTGTGTTGCAGAGTGTTGTCTGTGTAGTCATGAGTGATGTGAGGATCTAAGTTGCTCCTCTCTGCTTGTACCAGCTGACTCTGCAGCTCGTCCCCCTAGACTCCAGGCTGTGACTTTTCTCTCAAGTGTGATATCTACACAGAAGAACAAAAATGCAGCAGGGTTATGGGCTTGTGCATTGGGTAAGCTTCTGGCTTACATATCTCACAAGTTTCTCCAAAAAGTACACTGTGATTATCAATAAACATTCAAATGGAATTGGCTTTTAAACCATCTGGCAAATGTGAAGTATTACAGGTTATCTAGACTTTATGTGAATAAAAACCATGATCAAGGTTTGAACTACATCAATTTTATTCACATTTCATTGATGATGCAGTACAATCTGAAAAGAGTGGTGTAATCTTTGTGGAATTCGAAGGTACTTTTTAATTGATTTTGAGGTTGATTATAGGGTGTTAACTTTGATTAAAAATGAGAGAAACTGCACTTATTTGTCGGTGAGTTGTTTCATGTGATCCTTGCTACTGCTTTTATCTCTCTCGAGATCACTTTTTGCCTGAAATAAGCAAAATACAAGAGCCATTGACTGATTGAAATAGATTAAGATGGACCAATTAGTCCCACATGAGGATACATAATTCTCGTAAAAGAGATGAGTGAATGATATTGTTTAAAATTTGAAATTATAATTCTTTTTATTTGCATGAGTAATTTTAATCTTTTCCGCTTTATTCACCTGGTGTCACAATCAACACAGAATGCAAACATGACATTCCCACTCCATTTAAAACTTTTGGACCTACCATTTGACATTTGCCAGTAATAATCATCATGCCACGGGGGTAATGGTGTTGTTTAGGACCCCTAAACCTAAATAAGGGATGGAATCTTTCTAATCCATCATTATAAAGCAAAGACTAGATTAGATAGCGCCATGAACACTTAGAACAAGATTAATTTTTTGGAAGAGGGAGGGGCTTGAAAAATGAGGGAAAATTATGGGGTAAAAACAGACAAGTTAAAAAACTTTTGAAAATCGCAAAAAATGGCCAAAGTTCTGCCCTGAAAAGCCACCAAACATGTAAACAAAATCATGAAAAACTTAACTACATCGATAAAACTAACATTCGTTTACTGGAAACAGGGCTCATACTGAAGACAGAAGGGGTTTTTTTGTAGACAAAAGGGGAATTTGAGAGTAAAACGCACTCGTTCTAAAGTGAGAAGCCATTAAAAATGGCCGCCGAATAATTTTTGGTAACCATCCGATTGGTCCAAAAGTTAGAGGGATAACTAAGGCCAGGGGCATTCCGATTGGGTGGGTAAACAGCGGTTTTGCATAGATACGCGCACGCTAAATTATGGGCTGTGTGCAAGGGCCTCATCGGGAAGTTGGGGTTACGCTGTCATTAGTTGAAAATGTCTTTTTGACAATTTTATTCAATTTAAGGACTAGTTTAAAACAAAAATGTGTTTAAAGCAGCCCATTGCGATAGAAGAGGTTTGAAGGTTGGTGGATCGATTGGGGGTGATTTAAGTAGTATTTAACCAGTAAACCAGTAGGGTCCTAAAACTACACTTTTGCCTTGCACACCTTAGTCTCAAGTCATGATAATGGAAGGACATACAAGCCCTGAGGGCCGATCATCATGTTTTAGACTACAAAAGATGCGATTCTGAGCATATCTGTCAGTCAGCTCTTAAATTTGGTACCACAATCTAACTGGTATGAAACTTAACATGGCACGGTTATTGAAGTACTAGAACCAAAATATATACGGATGTTTCTTGAAATACAAGCTGCAGAGCATTATTACTGGTGTTATTTACGTACAAGAAATATTGTATGAGTACAACTTTTTTAGTTGCAAAGCATTTTATTGACTTCACCAATTTGATTGATTCACCAACTGCAACATGCAAATCTTTCATTCCAGGGAGTAATTAAAACAGCCGTAATAAGGTGGCAGAATCCCATCACATTGGACTGACTTGGCATTTTCCCCCTTTTCCATATTTTTTATGTTTTCTCAAAATCATTTTGTGAATTGTCCTGGATGCTGCCAAAATCGTAGAATCCAAGACCAAAAATTTAAATTTAATGACTTTCCATAACCTACGACAAACATGACTATATTCTGGCAGTCAACACCAAACAAACACACAAAAAAAAAACCCTTTTTTGTTTTTTTTTTTTTGTTTACTTTTTTTTCTTTAAGGGGGGGGGCCAGTCTCTAGATATTATCGGTGAGGACACCTGAGTAAGCGTCTGTCAACTCCTGCTGGAGCTTCATCCGATCTTGGTCCTTCAGATACTGTTATGCTCGCTCTCTGTAAAACTCTTCCTTGACGAGAGGATAGATCTGAGAGAATTGTTTCTCTCTTACCAGATGGTACGTGTCTGTAGGGGAAACCTGCTTTTTTAGTAAGGGTACAAATCATAGGAACTGGACTGTAGAGAAGCAATATTTGATGTAATTAAAATTCAGCATGTGTAACTGTTTAAATACATTACCTTGGGGAAATTGTGGGTGGTGCTAAGAGTGTAATTTACTAACAATTTTTTTTTCAATATTGGGAAACACAATGTATAAGTCCACATTTCATTCAACCATTAAAGGCAATTATCAGTGATTTGCTAAATCAGAAAAATCGAAAAAATCATCAAAATCAGATTTTTGACATGTTAGTAAAAGTATAGGGATCCGACATACCCTGCAAATGATTACGACCAAAAGCACTAATAACGGAAAAAAATCGGTGTTTTCGTAATTGTGTCCATTCGGACACTTAACTACACGTATTGAATGGAGATTCGTTTCTTTGAAAACTGCCGGTTTCTAGTTTTCGCGTCATCTTCAGTTTGGACAAGAAAATTAAATAAGAGAATTTTACAGGCTTATTTCTTTACTTTAAGCTATTCTGCAAACTTTAAAATATTTTTACTATTTCGGGTATCAAGGATAGGTCTTTAAGTGTTATCACCACTAAAACATTTGGTTTGGTTAACATAAAGCCAGAGTTGATGCATCTATGGTTGTTTTACACAAATAGTATGTTTTTTCAGTGTGTGATTTCAAGAAATGTGATTTAACATTGAAATTGATTATTTAGGGTTGTTTGTTATTTGGTTATTTGAGGGCATTCAATTCTCATGAAAAGTTAAATTTGTAAATCCGCTCAGTTGTAATGTTAGATGTCATTCAAGAATGAACCAAAATTGGCTGCGAAAAAAAAAAAAAACAACAACACAACAGAAAACAACAAAACAAACAAAAAACAGTAAATACAAAAGTTAGTATAACACATCATAAGCACTACGAAGTGGGGTAATTAAAGAGACATGTGTATGTAGTTTTTTAAAAGGAGCTCACGTTTAAACACAATTAGTGGCGGATGTTTTTCAAATACGGGGGCCTTTCAAATGGCTTCCTTTTCTAATCCTGAGGTTTATGACAGCATGGCATAGTAATACCTTCAAAATGGTCTCAATTAAAGTGAAAAGTACATTTAAGGTAAAAAAATAAAATAAAACTGCTCAAAATTGAAGGTGTCTAAGTATACATACGCCTGCACGCATCAATACATGTACTGTCGTATTTAAAATTTTTTGAGGTTTTTGCACATTTTTGCCTTAATTAACTTTGTTTCATAGTGTTTCAAACAAAATCCACAGTCTTAGAGGTGATTGTCACTTCATTAATGAGTTTATAATTATGGATATTTTGTCTCTTTTTCTCCAAAATTAACATATCTGTTCACATACGTCCACACTTCCAAACCGCCATTCATTTACAAATGTTTTAAATAGCGCTCTATTGTGCCAATCATAAACAATTTTACATACAGATCTATTCATCGCATTTCTATCATTCCTAACAAAATCAGGTTTTTCACAAAGTGATCGAGTTACATGCATTAACAAAAACAATATTATATGCGCATTTAGTTTTCATTATTATATAGAAGCTCGGAGAAACTGGCGTGCACAGAAGATAAGACAGTAATTCAAGACGAAAAAAATACCCGGTCTCGAACCCGGACCTCTCGCTTTCTAGGCATGAGAAATACCCACTGGCGCCACAGAGGACTGTGGTGATGTGGATACCAGTGAACGAGCACTAATGCATTTTTCAGCTCTTATTTCAGTGTTTCAAGCGGCCGTAATTGAGACATCTGACATACTTTGTAGCTATGGTAGAGAGTATAATTGCAGTTTAATTCAGTTTTGTTAAATACTAATATACATGGGTTTCTTCAAAATAGTAAGTAAAACTGTTACTTTCTTTTGCTTTCACGGTATAGGCATTGAAATGGCGCCTCCCCAGTTAGTATTTCTCCGAAAGTTTTGTAAAATTGACCAGTCTGGGAGCTGGGTGACAATTTATCAATGCAGTTCAACAGCACATTGTGCAGTTCTGCTTTCATAATCTTCATTCTCAAAGAATATGGGTGGGCCACCATGATTGCTGTCATGATCTGCTTTCTTTAGCCCTCTACAAAATATTCAAATTTAAGTACACAATTTGTTCAATTGGCTTGGGACAATTACTCTGATGACCAACTGATGAACCTCGTCCCAATACACTGAGCATCCTTCATAACCTACTGTCAAGGATCCTTTCTAAGCAACTGATCATTTTGTGTAGATTTCAACAAAGACCCAAAATGAACCTCAGATGATCTTTGACACAAATTTTGTGACACATATTATGTATCCGTGTTATACCCACCAAAGAAGAATTAAGCAACTTTCACCAAACATATCAAAGCCACAAATACCAACATAAACAGACCACGCCCCACCCCCCTCCCATACACACACATTTTTATATAGAACTCTACTTCAGGAGGACTAAGGAAACACAGGTTCTCAGTAGTAAAGCCAAACTGGAATAAATCCCATTGTTTAGAATCTTGAGAACCTGGATTTTACTGCCATTTAAAAGAATTTCCTTTGTGTTAGGTCCTCTGAAGTAGTTTGTCATACAATCACGTGCACAAACACACACACCATAGAACAAAATGTTAAGTGGTCATTTCAGTAAGCTGGAGCCCAAACAAGAAGCTGTGATCCAGGATGGCCATAATACTGAGGGCTGGGGATATGGATGATTTAAAGTGGGCTCAAAATAGGCGTGTTTAATCTTATTAATATTTATTTTCAATTTTATTTAAAGTACTTGTTTTTGCAGAAGCCCAAGTAGGCTCTCAACTCCCCAACCTTAACCTCCAAGTCCCATCTATGGCAACCTCACTGAAAACTAATACAGCAGGAGGGAGGGAGGGCATTTGACATCGTGTCAATTAGAAGCACGTAAAAACAAACGGTGGAAAGAAAACATTCAGTGGATGATGATAGTGTTAGTAGTAATAGCTGAATTAGGTGTGAATTGGTGCTCAGTGCTTTTAGGTTCTTACTCTATCACTCTCTGCTTGCAAGGATGTCAGGGGATGTTGCAGTGGATGAATGATGTGTGAGTATGTGAATAGCTGAATTAGGTGCTGAATTGGTGCTCAGTTGTCTTTTATCTCTCTTACTCTATCATTCTCTGCTTGCAAGGATGTCAAGGGGATGTTCATTGGTGATGATGATAGTATTAGTATGTGAATAGCTTAATTAGGGGTGAATTGGTGCTAGTGCTGTTTAGGTTCTTAATCTATCACTCTCTGCTGCAAAGGATGTCAGGGTGCTGTTGAACTTATCCTTTGGTGGGAAAAGTGAATCAGCAAATCTAACAAAGTCTCTTCATGATATGGTGGCTATGGCTAAATTGTTTCTTTTGGCCATGCTGTCCATGCATTGAGTGCTTAAAGGTGCAACGAGAGATTTCCTTCAAGTCATCCATATTTTCTGTGATATGTATTGATTTCATATAATTAGACACACAATAGATCCCCACCTTTTATTTGGTTTACCGAAATAACTTAAAATGAAAACGAAGGTGATTTTATTGCTCATATTTCATAGAAAACAGGGTGAAGTTCGTATTGGCCCCTATACGAACCTCAGAAATTTCAAAATTTTTGTACCAAAGAAAAAGTTTCAGCTTAAGCAACAATGGGGATATTTTTGATATAAAGCCTGTACACCAGATCCAAAATCGGAAATTGTTTCCAGGACACCTGTTATTTGAAATCATCTCTTGCACCTTTAAGATGTTTAAAATAAAATAAAAATGATGACATGATTTCAGGTGCATTTCAATGATTTTACACAACACCCACCATCTTTTTTCAGAAGACAAAAGATAGCCTGGATGCCTCTTGGAAAGGCTATTTTCTACTTATTTTACCACCTAGAGTACCTGAGTAGTTTCAAATCAAATATCCTCCTCCTTTTAACTTTTTTTTTTTTCAATATTGTGTCTTTTTACCATTTACTTTAATATGTTACAGTTATCTTTTACTACCTTATTGACGATGTTTTTAACTTTGCATTTTACGATCCAATTTTTTCTCTGTACTTACCTGAGCATTTTGATTGTCCGTGTCTTTGGTTTGGTCACAACTGGTGATGTTGAGCTGCACTAGGGCTCTCATTTAAAGACCAATTTCAGTCTGAGCTTCTGAGATCTGAAAGAGAAAACAAAGTACTGGTGTCAGATTTGGAATTTTATAAAAACAGTGGCAATCTTGGATCCTTATATATTATAATCTAAATCATGTTAGCTAAGGCATTTTGGAAATTAATAGAGTCCCACATGCCGCCAGAACAACACCAGTACCCGCAGTAAGTGGTACGTGTTATGTGTGACCTGTCACAACGAATGACCGGTAAAGTCCATTGGGGGTCGGTTTCCTAGACTGCAGGCTTGTAATTATCATGTTCATTGTTTGAGGCAGCTGGTGCAGTTAGGTGCAGCAATGTAATTTGCATACAACATGAAGGACAACATAAAACAATTCTCATCTCTTGCACAAGGGCATACCGACTGGTGGCCCCAGGTGGGTCAAACAAATAACATGCAGCCTCTGTACCGGGCATCTAGAACCCGACTCAATGCAACTTTCTGCTCCATTTTGTCAGAGGCCAGGCAGGGCCAATATTATGTCCAGCTAGTTATGATTATTAAAGGTGCGTGTTCGATCGTCTTTGGGGACCCCCCTGATTTACCCGGAAGGAGTATCGATTTTTTTTGATATCAATGCAAAGGATGCCGTATTTTTCTTTCTCATTGTCGTCCTGCAATTTAGCCTCGAATCCATTTCAATCCCAGATATAAAACAAAAACCACTGTTTTAGTGGTTAACCACTTTATTGCACAGTATTGAATAGGGCTTTGCAACATGCATTATTGCGTCTAACCATCAAAACTGCAAGTTTTGTTTACCACGGTACTTGATGGGGTTTATTTGCAAGTGCCAGACTCTCATATCAAGTAGAGAACACAATCACACATAAACTCGAACAACCACCTTTAAACTATAAAAATAACCCCTTTGTATCCAACAGCAATTAACAACTTTCTGTCATAACTGGATGGGTGACAGTGTCTAGTTTCTCCGAACTTGTGGGACAAGTCCCTTTTTTAAAGCCCAGTCTACCTGACGACCTCATCGACAAGCAAGAAAAATGTGTTACCACATCTGCTGCAAGAAATGATTTACTTTCCTTCACCTCCTGGGAGAAGTAGTGAACCGTCTTGTGGTCTTCCTGTCAGTAAACTGCTTGCTAGTGAAGCTAATCTATACACCACCAAAAAATGTTTCAAACTTTCAAGTATACCCAATCATTACTAGACCCCACCGCAGGCCTTTTCTAAGGTCTGCCTTGACTTAGTGTCATTGAACGTGGAGGGTTTTTCTAGTGCAAAAAGGGGACCAATGCAAAGACAAAGACCTTCCAGAATCCAGTGAAGCAGCCAGACATTGCCCATCTCTGGCTGAATCAAATTTTGAGAACACTGTGTTTGGACACGAATAGAAAGAAACAGGGAAATTTAATTTTTCCTATCCTGTTCAATCATTTGGGCAATTAAACACCAGACAAAACAAGTCAAGGTCATGGCCATACAGGGGTCAGAATTCAACATATCCTAATCAAGTTAAATGTTTGTCTCATGACGAGTAATAAAAATAGATAGTTTGCCGTAGCTACAATCATTCGTTCTCTAGTTATGAGTTCCCGCTAAAGGGCTGATTCAGATGTGAAATATATATTTTGTTTGTAGAGTAATTAAAAATGTCAATTAGAAACTAGAACAACCTAAAATGCTCAAAATTTCCAAGTTTTGAGATGAATCATATTTTGTTTGATGAAGTAGACAGTTATGGACAGTAAACAATCCAAGGATCTGTGTTACACAAAACTCCGGATCCGGACTTTTATAACAAAGTTGTGATTTTCTATATGAAGCTTCAATAAAGCTTAGCTATTTCACACAGTGATGACTATGTTGACAAGCATTATGTATTTTGCAAAAACAAATGATTTGTTTGAAAACGAGGGCACCCTCCTCAGAAATCTCTGAGTCATCCTTTAAATCAAGTTTCACAAGGGTTAATGACCTTTATCAGGATGTTTGGGTCACATTGCTCTTTGACCATAGCACCATAACCATTCATTGTAGCTAATGGCAAATGATAATATTTTTTTCATGATTAGGCAAAAAACTTTTGATTTTTATCTTGATTCAACTATTTTGAAAATGACTTCCTGCAGGGCCTGTATGACTTTTGACCCCCATATTAATAGCCTGTGTAAGTTCAAGGGATTGACAAATAAATATCACATTAAATCCTCAAATCTGTTTTCACAATTAATATCTTTCAATTTACTGCCAATCTCATAATAGATTTTGGCAGGGCCGCAAAGAAATGCGGGCCCCGGGGACCTTGGATTACGGCCCCATTCCGGGGGGTTTGGGGGAGACTTTTGAAATTACATTGGCTGCAAAGCGGCCATGATGCGGCGCGGGATAATGTAGTTGAGCGATGCAATTAAGTGGGTGTTTTTTGTTTGAAATATCATATTGGTGTATAGAGACGGCCCAGGGGTGGGTGCGGAGCGCGGAAGCCTTGCAACTGTTCACTTTCCAAAACACATTTTCACATGAAAATTTGATAAAAACAGGGGGGGGGAAACAATTGGACAATTTGTTAAGGGTTTCACTTTTTATGATTAGAGGTATGATAAACGTTTTTTATGAAACAAAGTCTTACTTGTTTTATGTAAGTTCTCAAAAATGGCGCGTAGCCGCCGAAAAAAATTGAAATTTTTGTGGGTTACAGATACTTATCAACATAAGTAGGTAGCATTGTTCGCAAGGGGAAACGGGCCCCTTGATCCCCAATGCTTTCTTTCTCTCTCGCCCTCTCTCTCTACTCCATCTCCCTCTTGGGACTTTGGTCCCACCGCGAGCCCTAGGACCCCGAGCCCCCTAGGGACCCGAGCCCCTAGGACCCCGGGAGCCCCTAGGACCCCGAGCCCATAGGGTCCGAGCCCCATAGGGTCCGAGCCCCTAGGCCCCGAGCCCCCTAGGGCCCGAGCCCTAGGACCCCGGCCCCCTAGGACCCCGAGCCCATAGACCCGGGCCCAGGGTACAAATCTACCCCTTTGACCCCCCCCCCCTCGCGGTATGGATTTTGGCAAACTACTTTTGTACCCTTCACACCTCCTCTGTATAATATATGCTTTGATGTTTTTTTTAATAGAATAAGGCATATAACAAAGTATGTGCAAAAGGTCTGAATGTAATTATGCACTATAGTATGGACAGAAACCTTTTGACAAGTGCGTACTTCTGGTTCTTTGCGTATTTACTGCGAAAAAGTTGCACTTGCTATAATTGGCCACTCAAGTCATCTGCTGTTGCTGGGTCAACGATCACTCTGTCTTTATGCGTTGATAGATCCGCCACCATTACAACCAGGAGTACTCGCTCGTCAAAGGGGTTTCTGTCTCCGAGCAGAGATGTTAACATAGTGTATCAGGGAATGAAAAATGACCCACAAGTTCAACTGACAAGTGTTCAATTACCTTCGTAATGTCTCTACTTTTGCAAGAGTTTCACATTTTCCTCACAGTGATGTAGGCTACAACGTGTAACAAGTAGACGACATTAAGTACACGAGAGTAAGATTCACCCTGTGCATACCTCAAACCCCACTATTTTAATGTGACACAAGAGTCCCTTTTTCGGATCTATTCTTCATCATTTCTTGGGCAACAAATTGTTCCCCCTCCCCTGATGAGTCAATGCGTTGAATGTCGCTCGCCTCTGTATACTTATCCCCTGCTTTCTCCGAGTTAGACAATATTAACCTTTCTAACGGGATTCTGCCTGAACTATAGGACCCAGTATAAAATATCTGAAAACTATAATACTTCCAATGTGTCCGAACCCATCCTGTGCAGCTGTTGTGTCAAACATGAACACCTTACCTATTTATGATTAGTCACATAAAACTTTACCCATGCACTATATGAGACCGTTCGATCTGGCCTGACATATGAATTTTAACCGTAACCACTTAACAAAGATCAAATAATTGTTCTAATAATCATATGCAAGAGAAAAGGTGTTTTTGGAATGCAAACATTACTAGGGTTTTGCAAGCGCGCCGAGGAGGGGGACACCCTCCCGCGCCACTTTTGTGACTCTTTACATATATATGAAACACAAATCTACCCATCAACTCTATTTTGCTTTTTAATAAGCACATTTGTCATACCTATATTTTGCTATAGTTCAGGCCGCGACAAATATATTTTTCTCGCTTGCCCGATCGGCAACCTCATAGAGGGAAAACTGTTGGCCGGAACAGTGAAGAACTGCCCGAAAAATTTACCGCGATTCTCAGCGGGAGGAAATTGAAGTCTGTACCTATGTTGACAAGCCCGCGGTGTTGAATGCACTGTTACAGCGGGAGAAAATTACACTGATGATTAAAAAAACGGTCCGGGAAATTCCCAAAGCCAGCTAAGCCATTCAACTCTAATGATCTTTCATGACTTTTCAGCTCATGACCAAGCGTATACGTCACTCCACGTGTATTTTGATCAAAATTTGCAATACCGGTTAAGATTCTATGAGATGCTAAACTGAGTTCTAAATCCATTGTTTGGTAAAAAAAACCAAATGATACGGACGTGGGTCATGTCGCCGGGTTTTCACGTCGGCCATTTTGTATTTTTTTAATCTAAAAATGAGTACTTTAGCAAGTAAAAACATGATGATATATTAGATTTCAAAATCTATGTTAGTCGTTTCTGAAATGATTTTTTAAACATAATTCAGATTTAATTACCGTTTGTTAATTTTTTTATTGCAATTAACTATGAATGAAGCATTGAGCTAGAATAGGAAGTCATTGAGGAAGTATGTCACGTAGGGGTTGTTTGATCCAATTCATACATGGTGGTTGTGAGATTAATTGGCTTATTGTAATATGAATCAGGAAAGAATTTTCAGCGCCTTTTTTTTTGGAGCGGGAGGAAAATTAGCAATTATCAGTTCAAGAAATCGCGTGAAAAGCTGGTTTTCTACAAGACCATCCCCGGACCATGGAATCATTGGAGGGTGCATAATTTTCATTTATGTTAAGGTGAGAAAAGTTTCCTAAAGATGTGTAATTAAACGAACAACTATTCAGAAGTTTCGCAATTGTTGCATCGGCATTATTCTTGCATGCGATTCCCTCCCCAGCTCTTGGACCAATGCATAAATGTCGACCTCCTGGCCTTTGACCTGAGGTCCTGGACCCTGGCCACTACCGCAACTAAACAAGCATATATGAAACAAATGCACCTGAGTACAGTATAGCTTGCAAGTATTATGAAAGAGGTAAGTAGGTTTTGTAACTCTCAAAGATAACTTGGGTGTTTCCATATAAATCCAACTAGTGTGGTAACAATTTACTAGGACCCAAGAATGCTTTATGTCAGAACAAATGTCAAACTATAAGTATAACTCAGCTGAAATAAATGTGAAATTGGTTTCTTTTCACAGCGTTTGACCCCATGCAAATTGCTCTTGTATTTTTAGAGCAATTTTAATATGGCAACACAATTTGACAACTGAATAAGTGATAGGGAACATGCAGAGCTATCACTCTGCAAAAAAATCAGAAGAAAAAGATACATTGCGAAAATCTGCTATATGTTATCAATTGTAAGTTTAGCACTCCTTGCCGAGCAATGAAATTTATCAAGTTTACACAGGAGTGTTAGTGTGGATGGAATAACACGTGCTCCAAATAATTAGTTGTCAAAAGTGTGTCGCCGTTGATATTTTGCTGTATTCTGGTTTTATCATAAGAAAATGAGACTTTTACAAAACAACTGTTGTTTTGCTTACTATCAGTAGCGGCACAAAACGAACGGCATTCTCTGACTGCATCACGCTCACGATCAACATAAGGAGCAATATGGCAGAGCCCATTTTTATTACTTTTTATGCAAACTTGCTCGGAAGTCGAACAAGCAAATCCCAATCAGTCAACAAGTTGTTGTTATGGCTTGACCTGATTAAAAAAGCCAATTGGAGCCGCACTTCCATGTTTACGCACGATACACCCCACTTTGAGAAGCGAGGACCTTTCTTTTGTGACAGTTACTACATGTTTATTTCATTCACAATGTCATATCTGATCTGATTGAATCCACTCCACTCACGCTGAAATTTAGTTATTATCGTTATTTGGATGCTTGGATACTGAACTTAAAAATGTTGAATGTCTCATGTCGCTAGCATATCACAGAATTATGAGCATTTGTTATTGTGTTCATCACATTCGTATGCCTCTCCCCAGTATTGGTGTGTCCTTGGTGTAAGATATTCATGAGTTAGACTCTTATGGAATAAAGCTGTACAATCCTTGTAATCCTTTTGTAGAAGATTCATGCTAGGCTAATTCCGTGCAGTATTATGAAGGATGAACCCCAGTAGGACACTTTCCTATAGTTGGGGGCACGTGTGGTCTAGTGGAAAAGTGCAGGATGATCATTAGGCTGTTAAAATCATGAGTTTGAGCCCCACTGTACTGTGGTCAACGTGTTTGTGTCTTTGGGCAAGATACTTAATCTCAATTGCCTCGTCTACCCAAGCGAAATCTGGGGAGCTGCTATGGGGAATATTGCAATCTAAGTGCTGACATGTGCACTTGTAAGGAATGTCTTTGAGCAGCCACCTAGATGAAGCAAAATGATTGTGACGATTTCTTGAAGGTGGCGTAATAATTATTGCCAACCGCACTTTGAGCCTGTTTGCAGGGATTACAAAATCTGGTTTATTATTTGGGGACACTGGCCTGAATGCATGCATCAGATCTCTTAGTGCTAGATCTTTTCATCTAGGGGCTGTGCAAATAGTGGCACATCAAAGAGTAATGATGTACCGATCCGATCAGTATATCGGTATCGGTACCGATATTTGTCAGATCGGATCGGTATCGGTGATCGGAAAATCTCCCCTAGTACCGATCGACCCCTCCGATCATTTCAACACTATATGAATTTTAGAAAAATTTACGGAAACAACAAGAAAATCGACCCAGGGGAGGGTGGCCAATTAAATCCCAATTTCAGACATCACTATTGTTTTAACACGTAAAAGCAAATCTGACGAAAATTCGGAATTTTTATATGTTGTCAAGGAAATTATATTTTTTATCCAAAAAAACCGGGAGTGAAGAATCAACTCATTGGAAGGGTTATTAGGGAATTTTTTTGTATTAATAACGAACGAGGGAGAGGGTCATATGTGGGGTCATGGGAAACACCCATGACCGACCCACATCCAAAGCACCCAAATTGGTTTGGGGTTTGCACTCTGTATGCTGTATTTCGTTTGACATTTTTGGTGTGAGTTGCTAAATAATGAAAATTCATACAACGTGCCTCATTCAAAAAAAAAATATCGGTTATAGGATGGTATCGGGCGAGCGGTTTACAAAAATATGCGGTACGGCCGAGACCGATAAAAACGTTAGATCGGACATCACTATCAAAGAGGGGAAGGATTTTTTGTCACACATTTGATCTTGGTACATCTATTTACACTGTTCAGGATTAGATGGCTAAACATTGCACATGAAATTCTTCAAATCAGCACAATTCGATCCTTACTAGTTATCAATGCTTTCATACCAGATGTATGTTAGAACCAGGGACGTGCCGGGTTTAAAATAATCAGGAGGGTGAAACATTACACGATAACTCATATAGGTAAAAAAATCTTAATTTTAATGGCAATTTATTGCTTAAAAAACAATTTCCTGAATTGAACACTCAGGAGGCCCCCCCCCCCCCCCCGCCACCACCCCTGATGCCGTCCTGGTAGAAGGAAGCAACTTATGTCAAAGAGAGCACAGGTGGTAAGCCTTTGTAGCCACATCACACATTGAAAACTGTACTCACCACCAGATAATTTTTGCCACAGTCCTTTAAAGGTCCATGGACATGCTTTCACATAACTTATAATACCACCCAAAAAATGGTTTCATTCATATTATTGTAGTGCGTAACATGATGAAATCAGTTTTTCAATTCAAAATTAAAAAAAGAAAAAACCTAAAATTTTGATAAAAATTGGCATAATATCATGTGTTTTGGACAAGCTTTCAAAGGAAATTCCAACAAGAAAGTGCTTATCGCGCTGGCAAGCGTGGACCACGAAGTGACGTGCGAAGTTGTAACAAATACGCGGTACGCGATACGCGTCATGATCGTCACCGTTGGAACGGACGCGAGCGTGGCCCAGTTTTCTTGCATAGGTACACAGTTGACTTCTCGTGATATGCGTAGTACGTGTTGTATCATATGGATCATATAATTTATCGTGATTTGATGCTTTAAAAATTACGGATATAATGTGCTGTATTGTCGAGGGCTGCACCAGCGGTGACCGACCGTACAAGGAGACTCAGAACAGAATAGCTTTATTAAAGTCCAGCAAACGAAACAGACAAAAGGAGAGAATCTGGAGGGTGCGGGGCGGTTAGCCCACGTGTGAGCTGTGTTTACAACTTGTTTACTTGGACGTCATTAAGACGGGGTCAAAATCAAACTCCACATCTTGATAGCGTTCGCCGGAAAAACAGGGAGAAGGCCCTGGCCAGTTTGGGTAATGTATCCTTGAAATTTAAATTTCCCTGTTCACTTTTAAACAATCTGTTTGCGATATGATCAGGATACTGTGAGGGTACGGAAAAATGTAAGAAATTAGAGACAGTACTACTCAGCCATGTCCATGGGACCTTTACGGTTGTAGCTGTAAGTATGCATGTGTCAGTGTACCTGTGCTAAAAGGTCTGGGGCAAGGCAAGGAATCCCACCCCCCCCCCAAAAAAAAAGACCAGGACACTGACTTACATGAGTCAACCCAATAAGTACCCTTTTTTGCCAATTTACACTGAAAAAAATCAATATTTTCACTGGAGGGGCTTCAAGTTCCCTATGTCATGCCTCTGTTTAAAAAAATAGAAAAAGAATCATATTCATTAAAATAGTTGTTATTATTTAAATGTTGAGCATTGAAATGATTTTAAAATGTATTAATTCCTGTTAGGTGGTGGTGGAAGAACGGCCAATGGGCCAGTCATGGCTATGTAACACGCCCGTGATAACTCACCCAGGAAAGTACGCTGGGAAAAGAGGGTGAGTGACAAAAGCAATATGCATGTTCCAATGGGGCACACTCCAAGGTGGGATTCTGAGCTGGAGTGTTCCCTAAAATGCGCCCTTTCCCGGTATAGTGTTCGTACAATGATAATCCTCCAAGTTTCATGCGAGTGCAGTAGTGTAACCAGCTTTTTTTCAGGGGGCAGTGGGGTACAATCTTTCCAGGGGGAAAGCAGATTATTCAAATTTGTTAGTATAGTATAGGCTATGCTGTTTCACTGTACATTGGGCATGTGCAAAATTCACAAATTTTTTCAGGCGGGGGCCAATTTAGTCTAGAAACCACTGTTTTAAGTTTTAGATAGTAGAAAGCTATTACTTTTATTATCATTAGAAAGTAAGTGTTGAATTTTCACAAATTAATTGAGAGGGAAATCGTGGTGAGCAAGCACTAGAAGCTTAACACTTACGGTGCTCAAGTGATCGAGATCTTTAGTCAAAACAGTGGCAAGGTATGTATAAAATGCTGCCTTTGTGTACATCGGAGGTGTTAACCCCAGAAAACCATGATTATAGTGTCACAGTCATAAAATATTTATTATAAGAGAGATGGAAAAATCATGCATTGATATTTGTCATTGCACAGGCGTATACGAGGGTTTGTGCAAGAACTTTTACATGCAACATGGATGGTTCATTTTATGGGCAGGTGAGTGCATTTTTCCTAAGAAACTTAATGCATTGTATTTCATTGGACATATTCAGATTTTTTGGGTCGGGTTGGTAAAATTGTGTTTGTAATAAAACCTTAATGATTAAATTGGTTGACCAGATTTTAAGTTATAAACTTTTCATCAAAGCACCACTGTAAAGTTTAGCACCGATATTTCCAACCCATTTTAATGTGAGAGCTAAAAATGTGATTTTTGTACTCCTTAGATACTCAGTGTGTAAAATTAATGGCAATATTGTGTTATACGGACCACTTTTTTCCCCGCCAAAACATTAACATACACAAAGTATAGCTTTATCCAGTTGTGAATGTATTTGGCGGGGAGAGAAGAGTGGATGTGAAACACAAGAATGCCAAATATGGTCAACCAAAAATGGGGGAAATTTTCGCTCATAACATCCAAAGCAAACCAACATCCTTTAGCCTTGTGAGAGTCACAGGGTAAATGAGAATGATAGTAGCTTTCATCAGATACTAAATGTTGCCCACTTCTGGTTTAAAATTGGGGTTCCCTGGGGACGGCTATATTGAGCTGATTCGGACCATGGTCCTTTAACTCTAATTAAACAAGGATAGGAAGCTTGTGTATAAATGCTAATTGTATTAAAGCATCACTAAATAAGAATGTAATCAGTGCTGCTTCCAAACTAAGGCCATTTAACACAAAGTGTATTATTTCCTTCTAACAAGTGGCCATCTCCAACCCATTACAGTCCACGAAGCCCAATATTGGGGCGCCCTCAAGCATCTCGTCATAGCTATCCATCGTTTTCTATTGGTGTTCGTTCTGACTTCAGTATCAACAAACGAGGTGAGGATTTTAATTGAAAATATACTCCATTTCCATTCGTTGGTTGCACCAGTAAACCTGCATGCACAGACTTAAAGTGACAGAATTTTTACTCTTGTGTACAAAGAGGGCATATCAGAGACACATGCATCAAAGCTGCATCGTGGTAATGACATCACTGAACACTGTACAGGGTCAGAGGGTGTTTTGAATCAATCCCGCAATGCATTGCAATGTGCCTATACTGTACTGTACTAAACACATGTCAATACTTAGGGATAAAGTGTTCAAGAAGTTTAAGAATCACAGGACATTTCATAATCGTGCAAAAAAATCCCTAAGTACTAGCACCTTGTGGCCTAAAATGAGTGTAAAAGTCAGGGTTTTTATGTGTAAAGAATAGGTTTTTAGTGGGATCACATGACTTTACTGGTTGAAATTTCCCAAAACTGGTGCATTGTGGGATTGACTCAATACACCCTCTGGTCCAGGGTAGAGAAATAGAGTATTAGTGGTATGTATTTGCCTTCTTTTGGCTTCTTTATATTTGAGGCACAAGGTCGTATGTGTTAAAGGGGCTTTTGTGATCCACGACCTTGTCATCCCACCACCCCGACTTACCTAAAAAAATAAGATTTTTTTTAAATCTCAACCATTGATATTAGTAATCCAGTATACCAAATCTTACTTGCAAATTAGGTCATATCTGTAAGAAATTTGCAATTTTGTATTTTCTGTCTGTTAAACGGACAAATTACAGCACAGTGGCCTATGGGACTGTGAGAAACAAGCAATTGCTCATAACACAAAACTGCAACTTCAGAATCAACTCAAATTTGTGATAAGCTTTTCTCAAAGATACCTAGTGAACAATGAATAAAACTGAAGGTGCTGCATGAAATACACCTTTAATAAAGCCTTTTGGTTTGAACTGCAGATCTTGCTTGGTGGCACAAAGCCCTTGACATGCAGGATTTTGTGAACTATTTTGCTACATGGAGAATATATCATTTACCAGTAATACTTGAAAAAATAGGTAATCATATTATTAAACCATTTTCTCTCCTTCAGGATCTGAGAAGGAGCCAGCCCCATGCCAGTACAACCGTGACAAGGCTGATCATCTCATCATGAGATCTGCACCAAGTTTCTCCATAGCCCATAGAAACCAAGAAACATCATATGGCAAACTTATAGGTATGTAATATGACAGAGCAGTAAGACTGAGTTAATCAAGTTAGAATTCTGAAGAATGAACCTTGTAATTACATTTGGTTCCAGGTTTTAAAAAAAAAGGCTATGCCACTTTGTACATTTGGTCAGGTGAGTCCAACACAACTATTTTTTAAAGCTTATTTTGCAACGACTACCAAACCATGCCTTCCTAATTCCTAGTTTTCGATGAAAGTCTGGCTTAAACAATTCAAAATTCTTAACATTTAGTTCATTCAGTTTGATATTTTAAAGGTGCAACGAGAGATTTCACATATCAGGTGTCCCTAAAAAAGTCAAAATTACTGATTTTTGTCATGATGTAAAGCTTTCCATCAAAAATATCCCCATATGAAAGGATTAAGCTGAGAAATGTTTCTTTGGTACAAAAATTGTGAAATTTCTAATTTCATATAGGAGCAAATATGAAATCAGCCTATGTTTCACATTGAAATATGAGCAAATCAAAATCATCTTTTTCTCTCTTTTAAGACATTTCTGTAGCCAAATACAAGGTAAGAAATCTATTTGAGTGTTTAATCTATATCAAATTACTATTATGACACAATATTTGGGTGCCTCAAAATCTCTTGTTGCACCTTTAATATTATGGGCCTGCAAACAATTTTGAGATACGCAAATACTAATTTGATTTTTATTTTTCTAAAAGTATGCAACTGAGTTGTACAAAATTTGGATTTCAAGCTTTTAAAAAAAACAAAAAATAATACCTTTTACATTAATACAATTATTTTGTTACTAGGCGGTCCCCGGGTTTCGCAATCACCTGGGTTTCGCGATCGCCTGGGTTTCGCGATCACCTGGCTTGAATGACCCTGGGGTTTCGCGGTTCCTTTGACCTTGAATGACCCCTGATGACCTTGTCATGACTTTTAAAATTTCCGGCATCAACAATCGACCCCGCCCACCAAGTTTCGTCTGGATACACCAAAGTTTACTCCATTTGACCTTGAATGACCCCTGATGACCTTGCCATGACCTTTAAGATTTCTAGCATCAGCAATCAACCCCACCCTCCAAGTTTCATGTTAATACACCAATATACGACCCCTGACCTCCGAGAAAATGGTGGACAGACATCCAGACAGACAGATAGGAACAAATTACTAATCCTAAACTCCCTATCTGTGTTTCCATAGACTGCTTTGCAGGTGCACATTTAAACTTCTTCACTCATGCTCTGTGAAATACTACACCTTCCAAAGGAATTTGATCCAGGCCACTGCAGTACACACACAGCCCTTTTTACTATAAACTCAACGTGACCTAGTTTATTCTAATGTAAACAAACTTGCTCTTTTTCAGTACTACTTGTTTGGATACTCTTTCTGTACCCAGCTTGTGGGGCGCGTATCCACTAACCAATCTAACTTGCTCTGGCCCAGCCCAAGCTACACCCACCCACCAAGTTTCGTGAACGTACGACCCCCGGCCTCTGAGAAAATAGGCGGACTGACATCCAGACAGATACACGTGACCTATTATAATATAGATATTACTTTAGATAGATAACACTTTCCCAGGACTTCCAGTGGTGTATCTTGGGGGGGTCCTTTCAGGGGTGCGCCCCCTCTGGGTTCATGCCAAATCGGCCTATTTTTGGCTATTAGAAGTCCTTTCGCCCCCCGGGATCCCCTTCAAAAACCAAGGTCTGGATACGCTAGTGACTTGGGCTACTTCTAGCCCAGATTCGCTTCAGCGGTATTTAGCGCAGTGAAGCTGAACCATTGCTACAGCTAGGGAGACAGGCAATTCTGGTCGAAACCAGCCCTTGATTTCTAGACATAATGTCCCAGCTCTAGGCTGTTTTTCAATGAAACTGTAACATGATATTGTCTGGTCTGCCCACAAAAGTGTGCTGGTTGCATGTCACAACAGGCAAATCTTTACCGCTAAAATCCTTGGTGTGAGAGGTCCAGGAAATTGCCTAGCACGGGTCATGGAAGTGTGTTAAGAAGTGTGGGACACATTAAATTTTTCTAAAGATGCATGCCTTCTGTCATTTTTCCACCAATCAAATCTGAGTGTAAGTAAATGTTGTATCTACTTAGTCTACTTGCTAACCCATATTGTGATTGTTCTCTTACAGAGAAGACACCCAGTCCTGATGCATACAGACCCAAGCACAAACCATGTCATCCCATGTACACTACCCTTCATTTACCATCAGAGGTATCCGTAGAGAGAAGATCCATGCACTGGGACCGCACAGTACTTTATGAGAACTGAAATGAAGCAAGTTGTGTGAAGATCTTTGCCTTTTTGTGATGGTGAAATGGAACAAATGATCAAATTAAAGAAAGTTTGAGGACATAGAGGTTGTAGTTAGTACAGATGGAGCATACAGAGATATTTAAAGGTGCAAGAGAGATTTCAAGCCATCTATATTTTCTGTGATATGTAGTGATTTCATATAAACACAAAATAAAAAATAAGTTCCCCTCTAAAGAACCCCCATAATTTCCAGAGTATCTATTTTTTAAGAGATCAAACCTAGCAACGGTTATAGCTATGGTTGTTAGGAAGCAGTTTCGTGAACAGAAGCGAAATTTGTGACTTACCGGCTGAATAAGCACAACTTGAACAAAAGATGCACTTTTTCAAAATAACAAATCTGTGTTTGAATGACTTGTTCATTATCGGACAGTACTGACAGTTTAATGATGTGTGTAGCCACCACATTTGTCAATGACTTCTTGGCACCTCATCGGAGTTCACAAGTTTTCTTCCAACATTTGGCATTAATGTGTGCAGATGCAGCGCTTCAGCTGGTCCAGATGTTTAAGTGGGTCAGGTAAATTGGTGGGCCACACCATCCTGTGAATGCCCTTACGCACCAAGAATGCATTCACAACTCTTGCTCAGTGTGGACAGGATTGTCAACCATTAGTTCAAAGTCATCACTAATGGCAGCTCCAACAGGTGTGACGTGTGGATGCAGGATTTCATCCACGTATCTATTGGCATTCAGGTGTCCATTGATCAGCATGAGAGTTGTCTCGATCGTTGTCTCCCAATGCCTATGAATGGATGCATTCATTATTTCCTGACCAAGCATGAATTTAAAAGAACGATATGACATGGTGCAACCATGGTGGGACTTTTAAACTGCATTCCATTGCATGTTGTATCAGAGTGAAAACGGGATGAAATCACTCTTGCAAATTTTTAAAATATCTCATTTTGTCTGTGATCTGCGCTTTTTTAGCAGTTAAGGCAAGGATTTCTGTAATTTTCACAATACAGCTTCCGAACATCTATAGGTATATCCTTTGCTAGGTTTCATGTTAAATAACTTGTTACCCTGCAAGTATTGAGTTGTTCTGATTGGCTAATGGCAAAATGGCAGCCCATAAGTGCACAAAACAAGAACTGCAAAAGCTTGCTGGTTAACTTGTTGGTATACGACCCTTTTCCTAAGCTAATTAGGTAATTAACATTTGTATTAGCCTTGTGTAACAGTGCACAAGATTGGTCAAGATGTGTCACATGCATGTGGCCATGTACAAAAAACATCCGTACGTGGCAAATGTGAAGATTACCAAAATATGGGCCAAAATCAGGCAATTTGAGGCTGAAGTTTGATATTTTGTAGATGCAAAATGGTAATGTCTGTCTGAATATTGTGCATTCACAAAAGGTCAAAATGTTGCCATATTATCTTTTTTTCTAAAGGAGCTTCTGAAGCCAGACCCTGGCATATTGTAGGAAGGTACAAGCTTGCCCTTTACTACATACACATGTCATTCAAGCATCAGGGGGTGCTCCCCTTGGGTCTATCATTGGGTGATTGAAAGGTCAACACTGTACCAAAAAGGCCAACATTGCCATATTTTTTTTTCTAGAGGAGCTATTAAAGCCGAAACTGGGCATATCGTGAAGGCACAAGCCTCTACTACACATGTAATTTAGGCTCCAGGGGTGTTGAACTAGAAACTGTCATTGGTTGGGGAAAGCATTTAAAGACACTATCAGTGATTTATCTGAAATAGTGAAAATACTTGAAATTTGCGGGAATAGCTTAAAAGTGAGGGATAAGTCTGTAGAATTCTCATAAGTTACATTTTCCAACTGAAGAATTGACAGAAAAGAAAGAAAAATATCTGTGTTCAAAGAAAGGAATCTCCATTCAATTACGTGTTGTAGTAAGTGTCCATACGGACAGTATTTAGACTAAAATTTCCGATTTTGTCCTTATTAGATTGCTTCTGGTCCTTTCATTTGCAGGGTATGTTAGGATACATATACCTGTTACAGACATGCAGAAATCTGATTTTTAATGATTTTTTAAAATTTTCTGATAGAAATCACTGATAGTGCCTTTAAAGGTAAACATTACACAAAAAGATCAGCATTTTGCCCTTTTTTTAGGGCACAATCCCCTACTACACATGACATTCAGGGCGGCCCCCCACTGGGTCTGCCACTGGGTGGGGAAATGTATAAGAAACCCACATTTCAATGAGGTAAACATTTTGCTAAATCTTTGTTCTAGAGGAGCTATTGAAGCTAACTGTGGGCATATTGTTTTACTGAGCAGTCAGTTGATGATTAGCAGTGTAACAAAGGAGAGCCCACTTGTGGTTTGGGGCTATAGGTCTAATCAAAGTAGACTATGTATGTTAGGGTATCTATACTTGTCAAAATAATGCAAAAATCTAATTTTAACAACCAACTAAGTATATTTTCATAAGTTTCATATTATGTTGAGAGTCTGTGATCAATTTGGGATTAATGTGTTTTTCTACAATGTTGACTTAACCACACAAATTAATACTTTTGTACATTGAATATGTTTTTATCTTTCCAAAGGGAGGTCTGTACATAGCATCTCGAGTTGAATGGGCATGAAATCACTCTTGCAAATTTTTAAAAGATCTATTTGCCTTCTGATCTGCACTTTTTTGCAGGCAGGGATTCTGTAATTTTTTAAAATTTTTATTTTATTTTTTCACTGATGTACAGCTGTCCCGAACATTATAGGTAATATCCCTTCTTGGTTCATCTGAATTAAACTTGTGTGCCATGCAAGTATTGAGGGGTTCTGATTGGTAATGACAAAAATGGAGCACAGGCTGTATATTTTATTAATTAGGAAGGGTATTTTTCATTATTACTAGAAACTGCAAAAGCTTTGATGTTTTGATGGTTTTGTGTATATGACCCTTGTATTAGGCCAAATTAGGTAATAATTATTTGTATTGGCCTTGTTGTCAACAGGAACGAGATTGGTTCAAGACGAGTAACATGCACATAGCCTGTACAAAAACCATTCCATACGTGGCAAATGTGAAGATTACCAAAATATGGGCCAGAATCAGGACAATTTGAGGCTGAAGTTTGACTTGTGTAGATGCAAAATGTAATGTCTGTCTTGAAGATGTGCCGTTCACAAAAGGTCAAAAATGTTGCCATATTATCTTTTTTCTAAGGAGCCTTCTGGCCAGACCCTGGCATATTGTAGGAAGGTACAAGCTTGCCCTTTACTACATACAATGTCATTCAAGCAGCAGGGGGTGCTCCAATTGGTCTGTCATTTGGTTGGGGAGAAGAAGTATTGAAAGATTCAACACTGCACTAAAAAGGTTACAGTGCCTATCTTTTTTTTTTATAGTGGAGCTAACTTTAAAGCCGAAACTGGGCACATCGTGAAGGCCAAGCCTCTAGACTGTCATTGGTTGGGAAGGCATTTAAAGACCACTAACTATCAGTTATTATCCGAAAGAGTGAAAATTACTTGAAATTTGCAGAATAGCTTAAAAGTGAGGGATAAGGTTGTAGAATTTCATAAGTTATTTTTTCCAACTGAAGAATTGACAGAAAACAAAGAAAAATGTGTGTTCAAGAAAGGATCTCATCAATTACGCGTTGTAGTAAGTGTCCATGGACAGTAAAGACTAAAATTTCGGATTTATTGCCTATTAGGGTTGCTTCTGCTCAATATTTGCAGTGTATGGTAGGATACATCTATACTTGTTACAGACATGCAGGAAATCTGATTTTTATGATTTTCAAATTTTCTGATAGAAATTCACTGATAGTGCCTTTAAAGGTAAACATTGCACCAAAAATTAAGGGGGGCATTTTGCCATTTTTTAAAGGGCACAATCCCCTACAACACATGGACATTCAGGGGCGGCACCCCACTGGGTTGCACTGGGTGTGGGGAAATGTATAAGCAAGCCCACATTTCAAAAAAAGGTAAAACGTTTTGCCAAATCTTGTTCTACAGAGAGCTATTGAGACTAAATGGTGGCAATATGTTATCCTGAGCGTCAGTTGATGATTAGCAGTGTTAAAACAAAAAGAGCCCACTTGTGGATTGCGGCTTTACCGGATAGCTATCCCCCCAAAATGTTAGCACTCGGGACAGGCATTTTGATAATAAGAAAAGTACGCACGGGCCTTTGTTGGTATCTTTAAAGCCAATAAAACAGCTTTTACTAATGCAGTTATTTTTTTTTTTTGTTTTATTCCAAAACTTTAATATTTAAAAAAAGAAAAAACCTAAAAAATTAAAAAAAAAAAAAAAAAAAAAAAAATCAAAATGGTCCGATTTCTGCCTTAAGCACTAAAAATGCATGATTGTAATATTAATACACTGGCTTCATAGCACATCTTCTTTCCATCTTAAAAACGAAAAAGGAAGAAGAAAGACTTAGAAATGCCTGTCACCGGTTTTATCACAAAATGCCTTTCTAACAAGAGAGATGTGGGCTTGCCATGCTGATTGGCCTGCTACTGGGGTCTGTATCAATTCTGATTGCTCATTAGTCGATGTAGGCCTATTATCAGAGTTTCCCTTTTTTTGTGTGGTTTTGACTGTTTATTCTGTTAACAGTCATCACTTTTATAGGAATTCAATAATGAAGTGTCTGATTGTTTGTTTAATTTGGTTTGGTGTAGCCAATGTGTGTAATTTTGAGCGATTGGATAGTGCTAGGCTGCGATGAAAGTGAACTGACTGGATTAATTTTGGAAGAAAAAAAACCACCCCAAAGTATTGCTGATCATAAACGACAATATTAACATTTAATTGACATCAAGTTCATTAGGGATTGTTAATATCTTAGAAGGTTTGTTTCAATAGCTAATAACATAACTCATCAATAACCAGTTTTGAGTATGTTATAAAATCAAGTTTCACGCAATCTTCCAAAGGAACAATGCCAAATCAGACCAATCCGCATTGGCATTCTTCTTTTTGACAAAGCATTATCTTTTCTACATATGCAGTGAAGGAAATAAACGACAAAATAAAGCTTATTTATTTGGCTTTAGAGAGTTGACAAACAAAGACCCATGCTACTTTAGTTTTTACACAATGCATGTGTCCCGAGTGTTAAATTATTTTTGGAAGCCTGTATGTAGGTCTAGTAGACTGGGCTATGTTAGAGTATATACGTTTGTCAAAATAAGGCAAAAATTCTAATTCAACAACCCCCCCAACTAAGTATATTTATAAGTTTTATATTAGTTCAACGTCAGTGATCAATTTGGGATTAATGTATTTTTCTTACAAGTGACCTGAACCACAAAAATCATACTTTTGTACATGGAATATGTTTTTATCTTTACACAGGGAGGCTTGATCATAGCATATATGGAATAAGTAAAAACAACCTATCACAATTTATGGTAGCATTTTGGTTTTCACTTTTGTACATTCTTGTCAAAATAAAACTGAGTTGTCATCATATATGTTTCTTGTAATTGTGTTCTTTCTGAGAGTGTTTCTTAGCATAAAGAACTTAACGGTGCTTGTTTCCGATTGATGTGTATTGTGTTCTCTACTTGATATGAGAGCCTGGAACTTGCACATACCCCATCAAGGACCGGGGCAAACAAATTGTGGTTTTGATGGTAGACGCAAATATGCATGTTGCAATGCCCTATTCAATACCGTAATATTGATGGTTAACCCACTAAAATGGCAGTTTTTGTTTATCTTGGGACATGTAATGGATTTGAGGGCTAAAATTCAGGACGACAATGGAAAAATACGGCATTTCATCTGATATCAAAATCGATACTACTTCCGGGTAAATCAGGGGGGTCCCAAAGACAATCGGAACACCACCGTTTTAAAGAAACATATAATACCATAGTGCATGGAAAGTTCTCAAGAAGACACTTATTTTTATTTGTTTTTATTTATTAGTGTGTACCTTAATTTTGGAAGTTGTGTGGTGTGTGTGTGGTGGTGGGTGGGGGGGGGCAAGATGTCACATTTGATGACCACTCATTTAAAATTTTTTCTGGACTCCAATCACTGGTTCACCCATGCCTTTTTCAAGATGACTCAAAAATCCAAGGGGTTGGAGGCATTCAGCAACACTGCTGTGCTGGTAATTTCATTCGCCCTACATTGTATAAAAGGGCCAGGAATGCGTTTTCAGCCCCATTTGAGCCACGGTATGTCAATATCGTTGTCATATATTTTTGTCCGACACTTCAAGCCTTGTGGGTCTGAGGGTCCAAAGCCTGTCCGGGAAAGTTGATCCTGATCGGAGCCCCATTTGCTCCACCGGTATCGCCATATCGTTGTCAATATATTTTTGTCCAGACACTTCAAGCCTTGTGCGGTCTGAGGGTACCCAACCAAAAGGCCGGTCAGGCGAAAGTTATCCTGATCGGAGGGTAAATATGCTAAAAACGGCTTGATTTGCATGTTGTTCATCACAATTTCCAATTTTACCTCAATTTTAGTGTGTATGCGGGGCACATAGGATTCCCTTTGGGGTGTGTGGGTCTGTGTATGTTTAGTAAAAAGTTGACCCAAGTGTAAAGGGACCAGCAGAGCGATTGCTATTCCGAAAAGGCGAAAAATCATAAAATCATTATTTAGTATTTGTGTTACTGGCATGGATGTGCGAACATAACCTGCAAGTGGTTGGCTTGAATCCGTGTATTAAAGACAATGGTTTAGTGCTTTTACATGATTCTGTTTTCTATATGTGCGTATTCAAAATTCGGAATAGCTTGAGGATCAAAAAAGCTCCTTTCCCGGTGAACCTACCTCCCCGAGTTTAAGCGTGATATGTGCACCATGTTCCCCACTACAGTTTACCTCAAACACAAAATCATGATATTTGTTTAGTCTGTTACTGTTGTAAACCACAAATCAGTGTTTGTTAGATTTGAGTGCCGTCACGGTATTTGTCTATTTGCGGGAGACGGTATTACAAATTTCATAATTTTTCACTATTTGGTGGTTTGTTTATACATTAAAGCAGTATATGGAACTGTACACACTATCCCCTCCCCTGATTTATTAAAGCTTAAAAACTGCATGTCCACATTGTTCATTTCTCGGCATATTGATGCTAATCCCTTTATCGGATTAATGCCACTGTTCCCACATCTGTGGCCCTTTAATGAACTTTGATCAAGAGCCCAGGGGTGTCCAACCTGGGGCAATTTGCGGCACGCTAACTAAGAGCTCTAGTGCGCCCGGAGGTACTTCCCAGTAAAATAAAAGCATAAATATCTTAACTAATAGATTTAAAAAAGCTGTCTTTGAATTAGTCACTTTCCCAATATGAAACCAAAACTTTTAAAACCGGGGTTGGGAAAATTGTCCAACTTTATAAGTTAACAAGACAACCAGTACTAGAAATTAAAATTAAAAAATTAGTCAAATTTCCTCCAACATGAAGCTATTTGTTTATTGCATTTTTTAACAAATTTGTCAAAAAGTGTCAACAAAAAAGGAAAAATTGTGTTAAAATTGACCAAAAATGGTATCTCTGGTATTGTATGCCCAAACCTTTGGCAAATATGGATAGTTATCATATGGAGTCCTACTTCCAGACTTTTGTAGGCATGTCATAAACCAAACTTGAGAGCCCGATAACTTGTTTGCGGCCCGCAGTAGTAAGTTGTGGATTCATCCGATGCGGCCCCTGCGTCAAAAAGGTTGGTCACCCCTGCAATAAACCTTGGATAGTGAACCACAATGTTCATGAACCTCATACGGGCCTTGGTAAAATCAGGTGCATATTTGGACCCTTCACAAAAACCGCAATGGCCAAATGAATGCATTCAGGGAACTCTGGCCTCTTCCACCCATTGGATAGCCACTGTAGACTGATAGTCAAAGCTGGGGGGGGGACCTGGCCACCTTGGAGTACACCACTGCATTTGATCCCCTTTCACCTCATTTTTTTTGGTAAGCCCTGACAGTTGTCTAGCATAGGTGTCATTAAGTTGAAAGAAGAAAGTACTGACTCCAAATATTATGAATGTCTCATTCAAAAGCTGGATTGATGAAAGAGCGTATTTAGCAAAAACCATTTAAGTTTAACCTTTTTTAGACAAAATAGCATAACCTCTAATTTTGGGCTCTTGCTCCACTCACAAAAATCGAGTTGGGTTTTTTGTCGCCTTTTTGAGCCATTTTTAGGGTTTCGTGTTAAATTTGGGGGGCCTCGTTGGTGTTGATACAGGTTGGTTGCCCCTTAAGCGCTGTCCTAGCTCTACAGGGACCACAAAAAATAAACCTAGGCAGAAATTCCAAGTGATACTAACATTCAGTTTAAACGATGTTGGGTATGCATATTTAAGTTTACATAAACAAAAAAGCCCCACACCCCCACTGAGTCAATATAAAGATCCAGAAAAATCAATCTGGTCTCAGGAACAAAAAATTTCTTTGCCTTATTCATGTGGCGGGTAGGGTATTTGTTAATTTTAGTTCATAGGAAAGGTATGCAAACAATCTGCTGTGTCGATATATTGAGGGCACATCCCGACTGAATGCCCCTTAAACAGTTGGCAGGGAGAACAATGTCTGAACCCCCCTCCCTGTCACAACTAAACATTGCGTGTGTTTCTTGTCTAATTTTTTTTACCTTCCACAAGAACTTGGCCACAGACCACACTAGAAGAATGCTATTCCCAATATTTGATTTGGGTTCAATTTGAGTTGTTTTAAATGAGCTAAACACATGATATAGTCAAAACTATTTTTTATCTTTTCCCCCCCCCCCATCACAACTAACTTTTCTTGTGTTTTTTTGTCTTTGCATTTTTTCACCTTCCCCAGACCACACCTGGAGGGATATGCTCAAACTTCAGATTTGGGTCCAATTTGTAAAAATGTGAAAAGGTTAGGTAAATGTGATTCAGCAAACTTGAAAAGTTTGAAAGGTGCTTGGTCAAATGATCAAAATGTGGCTAGGTGAAAAGTTAGGCAGATCCCCAGACGTTTTTTATAGTAGATTCAACCAGTCGTGTCACCAGAGGAAGGAAAAGGTTGGGACCAGCGTCGATTAGTTGGGAGAGAGGAGGGCAGAAAAAAGAAAAGAAAATATGTGTCCCGATTAACTGTTTCATGAACGAACTAAAATAATTGGGCCTTTCATGTTGACATTCATCGTACAAAGAGAGTGAAAGACCTTTGTGTTCCTTGGTGAACCAAAAACACGGGCGTCAAATCAGAACATTCAACTCACCTGTAACATCGAATACCCACTGAGCAATACGAGGTAGTGAGAGTTTGAGAATGTAGTTATAAATGTGCTTACGTTGACTGAATGCTCTCATTAAGCATAGAATTGATTTTTCTCTGCTGTCGCACTTCATGTTTCAATAGATTTAGTGTGCGAATTTAATTTACACCCACTGCACATGGCCCCTCATCAATGCTCATTACCTTCGGAAAAGTACTAGAGGTGACACGATGGGTGGAATCTACCTAAAGTAGTTCTGTTGTAGGCCTTGGGATCTATCTGAATCATGTTTGCAGATTTTTATGTCAGTACTAGCCACTATAAGAACCCTCGCCCACTCCCCCCTGTGTTCACTCCCGTGACAGGGGTCGGGGGAAGCAAAATATGGGGGGGGGGGAGAGGGAGAGCAAGGGTCCTCTAGATGGCTTGTCGCAATTGATTTTTGACTCGATTAGGTCATCCATGGGTTGCCACACTATTTTCACTGGTTCCTATGTAGTAAAGGAGTGGATTTGATTTGTTGTGGGACCAATAGCTAAAGACACAATCAGTCATTTCTTTTTTCTACATTTAAAATGACCAGTTGTCTCTAAAATGCAGTGGATAGGATGTCGTGGGGACTGTTCGACAGGGCGGACAGGTCCAGTCCCATGATGCTAGAATAGAAGGTAGGTGGATCATTACTATCAAACAGCAGTGGAGGTCTTGGGCTTCATCCATTTCAAGAGCCGCTTTGCACCAGTCTCGGTCGTTATTGGAGAGTACCCATGCTGTATTTCTACAGTTGAAATCTCCGCAGACGAAGGAGCTCCGGCATGAACTACTGGAAGGGAAGTCTGAAGTCTGCCTCAGCTGGTGGTGGCTTATAGATGTTGGTTGGAAGTGGGTTCCCATGTTCAAATTTATCAACTGGTCGGCGGGAATTCATCGTGAAGATTGCAGGGTTATTGCACTTGGTATGCATTGCTTCCACATAGGAAGCGATCCCATGCCTGTTGTGCGGAATGAAGCAAATAAGGTCAAAACCTTCGATTTGCAGCTTCTCTTTCAGATTCGCCATGAGGGTCTGGAGGAGATGATATTATTCACTCGTCTCCCTGGAGAGCTTGAAGATGGATTGTCCGCTTAGCATAGGGTTGCGAAACCTCAACGTTCAAGCGAAGGATACACAACTTTCGTGCTTGCATAAGGAAAGTTCGCTGTGAGTAGCTCAGCCGCTTAGAAGTGAGGGTGGGTCTTCAAGATGTTCACTGTGGTGTTTAAACACGAGTTTGACTAAGTTGTTTGGAAGTAGCATTAGCCCAAACAGGTGATGTGACATTATAACAGGGCCGCGCGAGAAGAAGCTTCAACATGACCCCTAAAATATGCTAATTAAGTATCTAATTGCATAATTTATGAAAATCATGCAAAGCCTGTGTACAAGTTTTCTGGAGTTCCGTAAGGAATATAATGATGTACCTTGGTGGAAGAAGCGGGTTGAAGAGTTCTCGACCTGATTAGATTTTGGGAGTATTTCGGGCAAATTCAGTATGCAAACTGAGCTAATTAATATGAAAAAATCAGGCGTAAATTGCTAATTTTTTTACCGGTTACATTGGAACTCAAAATTCCTGCGATGCATGAAAGCCTATCATGGGACACATCTTTTTTGCAATTTGAACGTATGTGATTATGCAGCTTAGGTGTGCAAATGAGCTCATTAAATATGCGTTAAATTGCTGTATCTTAAACGGTTATGTCGGATAGGCCAAAATTCCTTTTGCTACATGCGCCTACTATCAATGGCATAGGGTAGGGGTGGGGGTGGTTGTGCACTGGGTGTGGGGGAAGGTGGTAGGGGAAGGGGCTGGGAGAGGGGGGCTTTTGGGGAGGGCGGTTTTTTTGGAGAGTCGTTCGGGAGGGGTGAGGGGTTGGGGAGGGAGAGAGGGTGTTGTTTGTTGCAGATGTGTGGATGTAAAGGGCTTGGCAGGGTTGTTGGGGATGGGCGGGGGTGGTGGGGTTTGTAGTCTGATTTTCGCACGTTAGTGATCGGAACATTCGGCGGGGACATTTTAAATATCGCGTAAATACAAGTTCCCTTGTTGTTATTAGTGGTGTACCCTTAATTTTAGAAGTTGTGGTGTGTGGGGGGGGGGGGTTAAGATTGTCAAATTTTGTGATTGACCAATCGTTCAAATTTTCTCTTGACTCCAACACTGGTAGACCCATTTTCTTTTTCAAGATGCCTTAAAAAAAAAAAAGGGATTGGGAGCATAAGCAAACAAGCGCTTGCTGGTACTTAATTGCGCCCACATTGTATTAAACGCGGCAAGGAATGCGTTTTCCGCCCATTTGCTACACGGTATCGTCCCCAATATAGTTGTCATATATTTTTGTCCGACACTTCAAGCGTTGTGGTCTGAGGGGCAAAAGCCCTGTCAGGGGAAAAGTTGTCCTGATCGGAGGGTAAATATGGTCCAAAAACGGCTGATTTTGCATGATTGTTCATCACAATTTCCCATTTTTACCTCAATTTTTGTGTGTTGTCTGCTAGAGGGCACATAGGGATTCCTTTGGTAGTGTGTGTGTCTGTGTATGTTTAGTAAAAAAGTTGACCCAAATCAATGGCGGATCCAGGATTTGAAAAATGTCAAAATTACCGGGGGGCTGAACGGCTGTAACTGGTCCAAAATAGCTAAAAATGGGCTGATTTTGCAAGAATTTGCAGAATTACCGGGAGGCGCGCGCCCCCTCCGCCCCCTCCCTGGATCCGCGCCTGCAAATGTTTAAAGGGACCAGCAGCGATTTGCTATTTCGAAACATCGAAAAAATCATAAAAATTCATATTTTAGTATTTTTGTTACTGGCATGGATGTGCGAACATAACCTGCAAGTGGTTGGCTAAAAAAAAAAAAAAAAAAAAGGATGTTGTGGATGTAAATGGCTTGGTGCAGGGTGTTGGGGAGGGGGTGGGGTGTTGTAGTTGCATTTATCGCACGTTAGTGATCGCGACATTCGGCGGGGACATATTTTACACATCGCGTAAATACAAGTTCACCTTGTTTTTTATTAGTGGTGTACCCTTAATTTTAGAAGTTGTGTGTGTGGGGGGGGTAAGATTGTCAATTTGATGACACTCGTTCAAATTTTCTCTTGACTCCAATCACTGGTAGACCCATTTTCTTTTTCAAGATGACTTCAAAAAAAAAGGGATTGGAGGCATACAGCAAACAATGCTGTGCTGGTAACTTCATTCGCCCTACATTGTATAAAAGGGCCAGGAATGCGTTTTCAGCCCCATTTGCTCCACGGTATCGCCAATATCGTTGTCATATATTTTTGTCCGACACTTCAAGCGTTGTGGGTCTGAGGGGCCAAAAGGCCTGTCAGGGGAAAAGTTGTCCTGATCGGAGGGTAAATATGGTCCAAAAACGGCTGATTTTGCATGATTGTTCATCACAATTTCCCATTTTTACCTCAATTTTTGTGTGTTGTCTGCTAGAGGGCACATAGGGATTCCTTTGGTAGTGTGTGTGTCTGTGTATGTTTAGTAAAAAAGTTGACCCAAATGTTTAAAGGGACCAGCAGCGATTTGCTATTTCGAAACATCGAAAAAATCATAAAAATTCATATTTTAGTATTTTTGTTACTGGCATGGATGTGCGAACATAACCTGCAAGTGGTTGGCTTGAAATCCTTGTATTAAAGACAAGGTAGTGCTTTTAACCTGATTCTGTAATTTCTATATGTGCGTATCAAAATTCGGACTTGAGATCAAAAAAGCCTTTCCCGGTGAATATCCCAGATTTTAAGCGTGATATTGTGCACCATGTTCAATACAGTTTAACCTCAACACAAACATCGTTGATATTTGTTTATTCTGTACTGTTGTAAACCACAATCAGTTGTTTGGTGTAGATTTTGAGATGCCGTCACTGTATGTCTATTTGCGGGAGACGGTATTACAAATTTCCTCATTTTTTCACTATTTGGTGGTTTGTTTCTACATTAAAGCAGTTATATGGAACTGTACACACTATCCCTGATTTATAAGCTTAAAAAATGCATGTCCACATTTGTTCAATTCTCTCGCATTATTGCTGCTAATCCCTTTAATCTGAATTTTAATTGCCCACTGTTTCCACATATGTGTGCACATTTTTAATGATACTTGGATGCAATAGACCAGGGGTGTCCAACCTGCGGCCCGCGGGCCATTTGCGGCCCGCTAAGAGCTCTCGTGCGGCCCGTGAGGTACTTCCCAGTAAAATTAAAATGCATAAATATCTTAAATAATAGATTTAAAAAAGATGTCATTTGAATTAGTTCAATTTCCTCAATCTGAAACCAAACTTTTAAAACATGGTTGGGAAAATTAGTCCAACTTCATCAATCTGAAACCAAAATTTTCAAAAAACTGTGGGAAAATTAGTCAAATTTCCTCAAAATGAAGCCAACATTTTTAAAAATTTGTCAAAAAGGTCAACAAAAATGGAAAATTTGTGTTAAAATTGACCCAAAATCTGTATCTCTGGTATTGCTATGCCCCCCCCCCTTTGGCAAATATCGATATACATATGAGTCCTACTTCCAGACTTTTGTAGGCATGTCATAAACCAAACTTGAGAGCCCCGATTACTAGTTTGCGGCCCGCAGTAGTTGTGGATTCAACCAATGCGGCCCCTGCGTCAAAAAGGTTAGAAACCCCTGCAATAAACCTTGGATAGTGACCCACATGTTCATGACCTCATGTGACCTTGGTAACCTCAGGTGATATTTGGACCCATTCACAAACCGCAATGGCAAACGACATGCATTCAGGGAACTCTGGCCTCTTTCCACCCATTGGATATGCCACTGGTACTGACTGATAGTCAAAGCTGGGGGGGACCCTGGCCCCCTTGGAGTACACCACTGCATTTGATCCCCTTTCACCTCATTTTTTTTGGAAGCCCTGCAGTGTCTAGCCTAGGTGTCATTTAAGTGTAAAGAATGAAAGTACTGACTCAAAATATTTATGAATGTTCTCATTCAAAAGCCTTGAAA
>JAMKCH010026292.1:5000-26052 GCA_023653785.1 Ophioderma brevispina
AACAATATGATGTGTAACCAAATTTTTTTCAATTTCAATAATTTGGAGGAATAATCCAAAATATGAGAGAGCTTTGTTCTATTTTTTAATTTGCATGCCAACTCAACACTTTTAAGACTACACAAAAACATAAAAGAATTTCAGAATCCGGTTAAGACTTTCGATATCCCAAATATTATCCTTTTAAAAAAGTAGCAAGATTTCGTGGGAGAGAATTTAATTTAAAAATATAGATTTCTGTATCTACCTGACAAGCTAGTATGAAATCTATACCTTCATTCCAACTACTCACCAATCACCCGAGTAAGATTTGATGGACTAGATTTGTCATAACAAGCAGCACCCACATTCTTTATGACCAATGCAAATCTCCCACCCACTATAATAGTATAACCCGAAGTCATTTATTGCTTGTCTTGTTCTTCAAAAGGCAGTAAGGGCAGTTTTTCTGTAAAGGGACCATTTATTCGGTGCATTTTACTCCAGACTCCTTAATTGTGCAAATTGGTTAGTTAGGGGTTGGATAGTATGATGTTTAACAGTTTGGGGTTAAAATTAGGATGGATATAAATACCTGTGTCTGGTATTGAAAATTGATCCCACCTTACAGGAACATCTTTTGAGGGTATAATATATGGTGGGTGGGTGGGGGGTAGGAGGTATGCCAAGGGACCATGTGAGCCAAAGGAAGGGTGAAACTTAATTGAACTTGGAAGGAGTAGCTTGGAAGTGAAAGGATAAGTCGGAGAATTCTCTAAGGCATTTAATTTCGTATCCATTCCTCCCGTTTCTCCTTTCATTAAGCTTTAGTCGTGATTGAATCTTCCTTCTCCGCCTTCCAGTACTGCCCGGCCCTTCTAATCATAATAGGCCACTCCGTATTTCTATTTTACCCATGATAGTCTCCACCCGCTGTGTTCCGTTTATTTCCCGCCCCTCCATCTGGTTCGCTGATTTGTCGTCCCATTCTCTATCCTTCTCGTTCCTATCCGCCTTTGACCCCCTCAGCGCTCCGTTCGCACCTAATTTTTCGTTTCACTAACCTTCCAGCCCGCCGTTTGTTCTCTTAGTTTCTTCGGTTTATTCCCCCCTCCCCCTCAACCACCCCTTTCCTCCTATTTTGTTGGTCACCCTTCCCCTCTTTCCAGTACCTTACCTATCCCTCCTTCATTTTTCTTCCTTTCCCATCCCTTCCCCGCCTTGCCTCCGTCTTCACCACTCGACCTCCCCCGATTCAACAATTTTTAGCCTCTCTCAGCCTGTTCTTCTCACTCCTTCTCCGACTAACTTTTCCTCTTTGTTGCTCCTATCCTACCCCCCTTTCTTCTTGAACTGCCCACACCATATTTATGATCTTTTCTCTCACCCCCTATCTACCTTTTCTCGGATCCTTGCTTTACCCAACCCTCCTTTCATCCTTCATGTCCCCTTGCTCTTTTTTCGGTTACATTGTTAGGCTCCCCTCCTCTGCCTTCGTCTTTAACTGAATTTATTCTTCTTCGTTTCGGTACCACCCGCCCTTCATCTTTTTCCTTTTCGCTTACGTTTCTTCCCCTAAGGCCTAATTCTCATTTTTATTATCCTTCTTCCTCCCCTCATCCCCAGCCCTCCTTTTTTCTACCACCTTTCATGCTATTTGCTATTCCGGGTCACCACGCGCTGTCTCTTCTCGACTCTCCTATTCTTGGATCGCCCCACTTTTGTCTGTTTTAGTTTTTCTGCGTCACTTGCTTTTTGTCCTTTTTACTATTTTTCGCCCCCTGTACCCTTCTCTACCTATACTCTGCCTTCTCTCTCCTTAATCTCTATCATCTGTACCATATCTTTTACCTTCCCTTGTTTTTTATTTACCTATATTCTGTCACATCTCCACCCGCTTTTTCCACATCTTCTCGCTCACTTTTCCCTAATTTTGTTTCTTCCTCCCCCTCCTTGCGGCCATATGTTCTCCTTTCTTGCCATCTTTTTTTAGCTGTTTCCTATTCTAGCGTTTTTCTTGTTTTGTTCTTTGCTCCATATCCTCCCCTCCCCTCTCCTACTTTTCTATTTCCTCTAGTTTCTGGTTCTGGCTCGCGCACAGGTATTGACACTTTTTTCATTTTCACTTACTTCCTTTTATTTTTGTCTTATGGAATTTCCTCCCTTTCCGACGAGAACTTTACATCTCCCAGGCTCCATTTCTTGACCTCTCCTCCCGCCTGTGCTTGCCCCTGCCCTTTTGCCACCTCCGTACTATCCCCGCTCTATCGTCTTCCATCTCTCACCATCCCTTCAGTTATGCTTCACTTTTCCACCTCTCTGGTTTACACATTCTTCCTTCAACCCATTACCATTCTATTAAGTTTTTTGAAAACCCCTCTCTTTCTCCGCCCTCTTTCTTATGTCGATTTCGTCCTCTATCCTCTCCTCCCTTATCCTCCAGCTCGCTTGTTCTTACCTAATCTTATTTTATTGCCGACTTTCGCTCTAACTCCTCTACCCCGTAGATCTGTTCCATTCTAATTCCATTCCCCCATTCTTGTTCTTCTTACTTACCCTCTTTCTCACCCCTCTGATTTTTCCCCTTTTCTCCTTCTTGATTGTATTACTTCTAAAGAAATTTAAGGTGCAATGGAGAGTTCAAATAACAGGTGTTCCTAAAAAATAGAAACATTCGGATTTTTGCATGTGTAAAGCTTTCTATCAAAAATACACCCATCATGAAAGGATCATCTGAGGAACGGTTCCTTTTGTTTTTTTTTTTTATACAAAATTGTGAAATTTCTAGATTTCATATAGGAGCAAATACAAAATTCAGCCTATGTTTTCTATGAAATATAAGCATATCAAACACCTTAGTTTTCATTTAATTATTCTGTAGCCAAATAAAAGGTAGAAATCTATTGCTGTCTAATTATATGAAATCAATACATATCACCAGAAAATATGGACGATTGAAATCTTAGTTGCCCACCTTTAAAAATAAGATTCTCCAATAATGTTGTAGTAAGTGCTAAGCTGGGTGTCTAAGTCTCTAACGTTGACAAAAATATCAGTTATCCCTATTAGATTGGCTTCGCGGTCATCACTGCCAGTTTATGTTAGGATAAGAATACTCATAACAAATTGACATAAAAATCTATCTTTGGTGGCTTTTGATTTAGCAAATCACTGATGTGCCTTTAATATGGATGAAATCAGTAAAGCTTATTTGTTTGCTCGGCAAATTACAGTGAGCTTAGCTACACAGAGTACCATGTTAGCCAAAAAAAAAAAAAACAATGTTATCACGCAATCACTTACAACACCAATATCGGAATCCATATCAAGTGAACCATACAAATTATGTGTCTTTCATACAAACTTGAATAAAACCCTAAATGGTGTGTAAGTTAAGAACTCAAAGGTGAAACGGATTTGTTCTCATTCCTTGACTATTCCTTTCAATCCAGAGAAAACCTGACTGAAAAGATGACTTGTCATTCAGAAACGGTTTCCTGAAAATTACAATATTATGTGTCATTTCGCGCCCAGAAATCCAATCATTTGCTGCTGAGTGGGCAGACAAAACAGGGATATATTGAAGCCGATAGGTGTAAAGTCTTAATTAACTGGAGAACTCACAAATAAAGTGAGGGTGTAGATTTTCTTCACCCTGTGCGAAACCTACCCTGGCCAAATATGTGATTTGAATGCGCGAGTCGTCCCAACCCGACACACGACACCTGATGTTTTCTTGTGGAAATTCAAAATGTTATATATTGGAACAGTTATATATATTTTGGACATATCAGTTTTCTGTGCTTGGTGAATGTGACGGGCAATGCATTATGTCAGATTTGCCATTTTTGTTATAACTCCATTTGTAGATTTTCATGTTAATGATCAACCCATATTGATTTACAGGGGCGTGGGGTGACTGAGATTTTGTAACATTTAACATGGAGTAGTTTTATGTAGGTAAAAAAACCCAACTATTTAACTGGTAAAAATAATTTGGACAACTAACATTCCTATTGGTTCTTGTACAAAATAATTGTACCATCTCTAAGATAATGATTTATATGTAGTAATTGAAAGGGATTCGATTGGACGTACAAAATATTGTCGAATTGTATTAATTGAACGCTTTTGTATGAACACCTTTAGTATTTAATTTGATATCTTTTATTCATGCAATTCAAATGCCAACGCTGACTTAGTATATCGTGTATAAAGAGGGATCTTCCTGTTTTTGAGTGAAAAGGTGTCATTGGCCTTTTCAATGTTTAGTCTCGGTATCGGTACTTGAGATAAATGCTGAAATGCTAATACAATCAAGACTAAAGACTCGGCATATTTGTTCTCAATATACGTTCTGTTGGTTATCTTTCTACAGCACATAACCATGCTACTTTTGTATGGTTTTAAGTTCAGGGAAGCTATTGGGACGTCTAATCGTATGGTGCATGCAAGGGTTAAATAGTAATAACAAGACCAGTAAAATGGCTACAAGGCAGAGGAATTCTATCCTCAGTGACTATTAACTAAGTGATCAGCTGCATGGCATGAATGTGATGTGAATGATAGAGATACACGACTAAACGGTCTCACCACATACATATTTAAAGCCCCCTCATTTCTATTACCAGCAAGTTGTATATACTTTATCATTAAGAAATATATATTTTATTTATGGAACTTTTATGTAGTAGTAGTAATTATATATTGATTATTTGTGAATTTTTATATTTCTAGAGATATAACCAATATGGTGCTTGAAAACTAATTTTTACTTTGCTGTATATTTCTTTCAACTTGCAGAGGGAATCAAGTTTGGTCACAGTTGTGTCAAAGGAGTCATTGGGTCTTATAAAATGGGCTCTTCTATTTGAAATACGCACCCCTATGGAAGATTTAGGATAAAGCCTTCCACAGAGGGACAGTGGATTACAAATGGAATAGCCCATTGTATAACAGCATTTGAATCCATACCCCTTCTGTAGAAGACTCCAATCAAGTCTTCCACAGAGGGAGTTTAGATTTCCAAAATGAATAGCCCATTGGATAATTTCATTTAATATACATACTCCCTCTGTAGAAGATATAGGTAAATCTTCCACATTTGGAGTATGGATTTTAAATGAAGTAGTCCAATTAATTATTATTGTGTTATTGCTACATCAGGTGTAAAATTTTCAGAAATTCTAAGACTAAATTTCATGTTTTTGTGTGTAAAATCAGTTATAGTCGATTCGCGTTGATACGTCCGTCCCCCTGGAGTTTTGGACCTATTCAATTAAGTCGGAGAGGGAAAATGAAAGAATTCAAATGCATGTGCCACACCGGATTATCTTGGAGGACACCCCGGACATATTACTCACTCACCTGCCACTAAATACAACTTCATTCATGTATGGAAACGCACAATAGTGTATTTCAGATCTTAACATTCCTCACAATAACATGATTAACAGAAGTCCCTGCGCCTCATTGAATTTTTCACCTCCGCAAGAATGGTACGGGGTCACATATCAGATGAATCGAGTATAATCATATCTAAGTATTTGGATATTTTTTTCAAATGAGGGTCATATGCTTTACATATAGCTAACTTAACAGGGAGTCTCAAACAAAGTTACAGAAGTATCTGATTTTAACACAGGATGTTTCCACAACATTCAACTACTAATATGAATTACTATTCAAAAGCTGTGTGTATTCACTGGAATTCTTTCAAAAATAAATTATTAAAATGCTGTCAGGTGAAAACCCTGTCTTTAGGTATTCAGAGAATCCCAGTAAACATGTCTTCTTCTTGTTATTGCTTATCCATTCAATCCGTTTTCAGTTTGTATTTGTAATAATCCCTAGAGCATATTCTTTACTTTGATCAAAGTTCCATTCCATTTGGTTCATATCAAGCTGTATGTAAGAACATATATATAGGATGCAGGCATGTTACTTTGTAATATTTGATTAAATTGTACCGACTAGTACCAATCAGAGATCAGAAGCGGATTGAAGCTTGATCCGCATATGGCATGCATTTACTTTGGAACCAATCAACATTATGTGGGAGACTGAGAATTAACCAATTTTTCCTTCTCTCCTATAATAGTTGTTAAAAAAATTAGTGCCGCCCCTTACTATTTCAAAAGTTATTTATTCCAAATATTTGTGACGCGGGTGTGCAGCACAGTCCATGAGGCTCTTTGGGCGGTAAATATGAATTTGCTATATTGGCAAAAATAGTCATCCAGGGGTTGGAAAAATTAATTTTTCTTTTTCTGTTGAATATTTATTTTGATATATTCTCTTTCAGTTGGTATATGTTTATTCTCAAAATATGAGATAACATGTGTTCTGGGCTCATTTTAATTAATTATTATGTGTAAAATATAGGGTTTCTTCAAATTTACAGCCAATAACTTCCTTCAGTTGTATTTTATTATGTCAGTAGGCATGATCTTTGACCTACCACAATACTTCATAATCTACAAAACCCCATTAGATGATTAAGGTATCATTTTAATCCTTGAATCATACTGATATGATGGTATGCAAATATCTCAATTTTGAATTTTCCCCCTAACAGCCCTCTTTACTCGCGCTGGGGCACATTCTGTTTATATTTTAAGAAGGGTTGGGCCTATATGCATGATCTAGGTGCAGAAACATATGACGAAGTGAACTCAATGCAATGCACACAAGGTAAACAAATGATACACCTGAGAGAATGATTGACAAAGAGAGCTCATAGGAAACTGGCAAGCATTTAATTAAGTCAATGAAAACTTCATGGTCTTGAACCCAGTCTTCTCACTATCTAGGCATGAGATTTACCACTGAACCTCAGAGGACTGTGTTTATATGCAAAAAAGATCACATCAGTGAAACAAGCACTAATATATCTTCAGTCTTATTTCAGAGTTTCAATCAGCGGCTAGTATAATTATATATTGTTTTTAATTCAAAGTTGTGTGTCCCATTTCTTGTAGAAAAACAGTTGGTATTCCCCTAAATTCAGCCATATGCTTGTTGGAATATTAATCGTTCCATAATACTGCTCTTTACAAAACCTTCGGGATGAAATGTTCGTAGGATGTTAGTAACAACAACTTTGGATATCATCCCTAAATTGCTAAAGTACTGATATTTTCTATGCAAACAAAGATTGTAAAATGGTCTCTCCATGCTTGTCAGTGTATGTACAGAGAGGGCACATGATTTTATTAAAGAAGAATTTCAGAATATTGCCCGGGAATATTGCATTGTGGGATTGAACTCAACCTGTAGGCAAAAGTAAAGAAAATAAAACTTTCCTGGATAAGAAATATCAGTTACCATACAAATTACATAAGCAAAGGAGAGGAGGTGACATTTTAGGAGGACTTTGTATGATATCAGCAGTACATGTGTTGCAGATAACGTCATTTGATATATTGTGTGTTTCAAATTGAGCGTAGGTTGGCAATCTCTATTATAATTAGGTCTAAATATTATTATTGCTGCACTAAATTTTAATATTTGCTTTAAAAAGTTCTTTAAAACAAGTGAGTTTGGCTGGTTAGACAATGAGGTAAATGTCTTCATATAATTTTATTGCATTGATAAGGAGTTAATAATAGGATATTGTTTGAGTACTGGCAAAAATTTAAGGAAATTGCCTCTTAAGAAGGCTGTGAAATCTCAATAATTTTTTTTTATCAAATCATACATGTGAATTTCAAAAACTATTTTTTAGGGACTTTTTCAGCATTTCAGAATTTTGATTATCAGTGGCTTCTCACAACCCTGTAAAGAGACTAATGGACTTTTCAGCAAAGTAATGCCCACTTTTTTAAACCAGTTTTTTCCTTAATTTAGAAGGTCCAATATGATCACCACCTGAAGTGAAGAAGCCCAATACACCGTCTTAATGTAACAGAAGATGATTAGTATGTTCCGTTGTGCATGACAGATATCCAAGCATAAATCTCTATAAGACAAGTTCAAAACTTAGTTTTTTTATTTTCTTTCAGCATATTTGTCCCAAACATTTTAAATTTCTCAGTAGTTGTTCTGCAACAATCCAGTGAAATTAAAAATTGTATCCTCAGAAAAATTTCCTGTGTCTAAATTGTATCATCAGAAAACAAAATAACCGTTGTCCCTTTAACTTCATGTGAATACAATACTAGTAGTTTGATTCCTGCTGAGGTGAGTTAATCAAACTCACAAGTGTGCAGTAATTTTTGCCAATACATGAAAAGCAAACAAGCTCTTAGTCTGTAATAGCACAGTAGAAGTATATTTACAGTAACAGGATCAGTTACCATGGTGATGTGACCAACAAGCCTTGCGGCTATGTTTGAATTTACCGTCCTGCTCTGGATGCGGGTTGTACTGACCATGCTTGGACTTGGAGGCAATTAAGGGATTCAATCATGTTACATTGGTTATTCTCTAATTAACATTGATGCACCAACATGTATGCATAGTGTTAGCTTGGCTGAGCTGTTCAAAGAATGAAAAAAATATGTGGATGTGTCGGGAATAGAATTGTTAAATTTGACGAACCTTCAATATTTGTAATGTTTTAATTCAGTTTTCACCAATGACTACATAGACATGCAAGTACTAAGTAGTTTGGATACCTTGCCTTAGTAACCAATCCTATTACATCACTACCTATATGGCCAAGTAATGTCCAGTGTAGGGCAGTCAATTGAAACAGACCATGAACTGTTTGGTTTAGTTTGGGCAAGACAACTTATTCTTTAACATCACTACTTCAACAGTGAATTCATCCAAGATATAATGAAGCTTGCCTCTATGGCACTGATTGAATTAAGGGCCATTTATGACCTGTTACCACAAAATCACCATGAAAGTTACAAGGGCTCCCAACAAAAAATAGGCTATCAAACATGACAAAATTCAATGAAAAGAGAAATTTGTGGAGGACATTTGTAGAAATCAAACCAAGAAACAGCCGTAACATGTTGTTTATCATATTAAAACTTTTACTAAAACTATTAAAGGTCCATGGCCCGATCGCTAATAGCCTCGTCCCCAGAAGCCCCAGATTTTACAGGAAGTGGTCAACATTTTGGTATCAGAAGAAAGCTACTATTTTTCTCATTTACCCTGTGAAATCTTAGAGCCAACGGTTGTTTGGTTTGGAAGTAATGAGCGAAAATATGCAACATTTTGGTCGACCAATATTAATTTTACACAGTACTCTATGGGGCTTATAAAATCAAGTTTTTAGCTCTCGCATCAAAACGGATTGAAATATCAGCGCGAAACTTGACAGATAGGGTTTTGGAGGGAAGGCCAGTCTATCAAGATGAAAACTTCATATCCTCAAATCGGGCCATCCCCCTTTAAAACAATTTTGAGCATTTCAAATCTGCAAACTCTCAGAGAGCAAGTTTTTACAACTTTATGCTCATCTTATGGGAACAGGTTACATTTGTTTTTGATTAAGGTGCTTGTTCTGATTTATATGCATCTTGTTGGGGGAACGAGTTGGCGCAGCGTATCTTCCCTCGCCTTTCACCAATGAGGTCCCGGGTTCGATCCCCGGTAGGGGCTCGTTCTGTGGCTTTATGTGAATTTGGTTTCTCGATCCATACTCGTTCCCGCAGGTTTTCTCCGGGTACTCCGGTTTCCTCCTGCTTCTAAAATCAAGCTTCTTGGCATAAATCTGTTCTGGTATTATGGTTTCTCTGATGTGCTGAGCGCCTTTCATGGCTGCCGCACAGCGCCTTAAGTATGTTTACGTGGATATGTCGCGCGTTAAAAATACACATCATTATTATTATTATTCTCTACTTGATATGAGAGCCTGGTAATAGCATACACTTACCATCAAGTATCGTGGGAAACAAACTGGTGGTTTTGATGGTAGAAGCGACAATGCACATTGCATAGTCCTATTAACTACCCTTCTAATATTGATGGTTAACCATTAAAGTGACAGTTTTTGTCTGTATCTTGGGAAAGAAAGGTATTTGGAAGCTGAAATTTCAGGACAACAATGAGAAACAAAAATACAGCCTTTCATCAAATATCAAAATTGATACTATTTCTGGGTAAATCAGGCGAGTCCCAAAAGCGATCGGAACATGCATGTTTAATACATCATAAAATGACTTGTCTATCTGTAACCAAACCCATAAGCCTGAATTGGGTTTAATTTTTAAATATTGCTTTGATGCTTGGTGCTGATATTGAGAAGAAATATTTAACATGATAGCAATTACATTTGTATTACAAATGTATCACGGTGAAGATAACCACTGAAGTTATCGATTTGAAATGTATCAAGTTCAAGGTAGAGCTGAAATGTATGCATGTAGCGTGTAATTTGTGTGCAACATACATACACATTAATAATCAGTACTAATATTTGTTTCAAATGTTTGCAGCATTTATTATGAACCTTGAATTATGGACAGTTTGTACTGGGGTCCCAAAAATGTTACATGAAGATTTTTGACTGAAGTCAAATTAAAGGATGCAAAATGATGTTTACTTTATTATGCAAATCAATTAATCCAAGGGTTAAAAGCTGCATAGCACACATGTTTGGGTGGTAACAGTGCATAGCACACATTCGTGGAAGGTGCCAACATTCCTTACAGTTGTTACTTTCTCCTTGTCATTTTATTGCAGTTGCCTCACCACCCTTACAGAACCTTAAAAATGGCTAGCATTTTAGTACTGAACAGCAGGCAGTGGCGGCCAAGCCCTCATTAATTATCGCAACTCACAAAAATGTCAAAAGAAATTACAGCAATACTGAGTGTAACCACAAACCAATTTGGGGGCTTTGATGTGAGTCGGTCATGGTTTCCATGACCCACATACGACCTCGTTCTCGTCAGTTATTCATACAAAAAAATCAGAAATACCTTTCCAGTGGAGTTGCTTATTCAACTCCAACGGTTTGGATAAGAAAATATTCCTTGACAACATATAAAAATAAGAATTTTTCGTCACAATTTCGCTTTTACATGTTGAACCAATGGCGAAGTCTGAAATTTGGATTTCTTGGCTGCCCTCCCCTGCTGAACAGCAAAATAAACTGGTACAGTGTTAAAGGTGAAACAAGAGATTTTGAAGCACCCAAATTTTGTGTCATAATAGTAGTTTCATATAGATAAGACACTCAATAGATTTCGTACATTGTATTTGACTACAGAAATGTCTTTAAAGAGAGAAAAAAGGTGATTTTGATTTGCTTATATTTTAATCTAAAACATAGGCTGAATTTTGTATTTGCTCCTACACAAAATTAGAAATTTCACAATTTCTGTACCAAAGAAACATTTCTCAGCTTAGTTCTTTCAGATGGGGATATTTTGATGGAAAGCTTTACATCAGGGCAAAAATCAGTATTTTCGATTTTTTTAGCGACACCTGATGTGGGAAATCTCTGGTTGTACGTTTAAAGGCATAAATTATGCCAGGAATGTGCAGAGGTTATTATTCCCATACAAAGCACAAATTTGAGGTTACTTTTCATTTGCATGCTCCCATCATGAGAGCATAATAAGTTTATAAAACAAATCTTAAAAAAAAAAAAAACTTGTGTGACTCATGCACACTTTAGTCTTAAGTAAACTACTGACTATATACTTGAAGTACAAAGTAGCAATGCGGGCATACACATTGTACTGGCTTTCAGCACACGCTTAGGCAAAGCACAAGCGCATTGAACTGAAAGGCGGCATTGAGTATACGCATGCGTTTTCATTTCGTACTTGAGACAAGACAAAGTATACTGGTATTCACTCTATTATCAAAGAGAAAACAAGTAAGAATTGGAACTAAAAATCAACAGAATTGTAAAAGAAATGTACAATCCATAAATTCCTGAGAAAACTGGCGATATAGCTTGTACTTTTATTTAAGCGATTATATTTTTTGACATGTAATCTTATTTATGGGACACCCTGTATGATGTTCTATGTAGTATGGAGAATATTGAAACTACTTCCATTATTCATTTGTTGCATACAGGAATTGATATATACTGCAGTGTGAATAATATGACCTTCATGTCTGGGGAATACTAATTTGTGTCTTTTTCAGACCATGAAATGCTGACTTCTGAAAGTGAATTTAACTGAAACAGAAACATAGATTCATTTGAGAAGTCTTCTTTGGGATTATGTGATTAAAAGTACTTCCTATTCATTGTTAAGATAGTGATGAGTATCTTCCATTCAATGTAATTAATTTTCATTAAGAGCATTTTGAAACTGGGAATGGAGTGAATGTGTTGAAATGGTAAGAAAACACCCACAGGGTTTATTATTATATAATGCTTTGATAGTCAATTTAATATCCTCAAAAACTTTTTAAACAAGCCATGCATTAAGATAATAAATGAATAATCCATTTAAAAAATTGTGATAAATTATAATCTGATGCTTTGTAAGCACCCCGCTTGAGTTCCTTGAAATCAAAAGTCTAATTAGGTGCATAATTTAAACATTTTTGTAGTTAAGGGTTGGGAAAAAGAAACCTTCCTCACAAACAAAAAATATCCTACTACTTTCCTTGTTTTGCTTCTGTATCCTGCACTTGGCTATTTTGGTGCAAGTCTTGTTTAAGGTGCCTATCATAATTAACAACTGGATCATTGATTTACTTAAAGGCACTATCAGTGATTTGCTAAATCAGAAAATCAAAATAATTATCAAAAATAAGATTTTTGCATGTCTGTAACGAGTATAGGTGTGCTAACACACCCTGCAAGTGGTACGACCGAAATCAAGCTAATAAGGACAAAATCTGATATTTCAGTCAATACTGTCCATACGGACACTTACTACAACACGTAACTGAATGGTGATTCATGTCTTGCAACACTGCTGTTTTCTTCCTTTTCTATTTTCCAGTTGCATGAAATAACTTATGAGAATCCTACCGACTAATATCCTTCACTTTTAAGCTATTCCTGCAAATTTCAAATATTTTGAATCTTTTGGGTGAATCATTGATATTGTCTTTAACAATCGGCATATTGCAGGAGACTAAAAGGGTTCGTTATACTACACTTGCAAACATGTGTTGCGGTAAGTTGCAGTGCTTCGATGCGGTCTCTGTCCAGTTATACTGCATTGCGGATTGCAACCGAGTTAAGTATTTTAACTGCAGCTGCAGCAGGTTACGTTGGGTTGCTGCAGCAAGTGATCAATATATCGGCACTGCACTGAGCAGTGCAGCGTAGTATGAATGAACCTTAAAGTCACTCAAATGTTTATTTATATTACCACATTTGGAATCAGCATGAAAAATGCATTCCAATGAGTACAAACAAGCCTAGTCTTGGGTCAGTGGTTTTTTTGGTGGCTACCCTAAGTGACCTGTGGTTAATTAGGAAGCCATTTCAAAAGCAATTGACTTGTGTAAATAACCTATACAAAACCTACCATGGTTGAAAGCATTAAAAAGGTATACCACTGAAATCTTGTTTAAAGTGTAGAATGTATACATTACATAACCTTACTCATAAGGTGTTTTTCTGGTTGATAGAAGATGACCTTCTTTGGTATTTGCTACTTTTTACCCGGGAAATTCTCTCTGGCAAACATCCTTGTCTTGAATGCTTGCTCCAGTAGAAATTACCCTCACTCCGCTATTGCACACTATTTACCGGGGAAATATCTCACTGGTAAAATACTGGATGCTCAAAAAAATGCTAAAAAAGTGGTTGTTGGTAGGAGTTTTAAATGCACTTAACACTACAGTGGCCTATGGGGTACTGTGATTTGAGTATTTGTTCATAACAGCAGTATTACAACTTCTTCTTCTTAGAGTATCCACAAGTCATTGGTAATGACTTGTGGTGGTGTCAGGATTTATTCAACTAGTGCGCTGATCCGGAGCCGCGTGTATCCATGATACGGACGCTCCTAACATGGCCCGCTTGAGGTTTGGGGCGGATTGGGAACAGTCAGGGGTTTCCACCCTACTCTTATTCGACACTGACTGCGATGTACATGTACAGTTGTGACTCTCTGTACACGTCCCCTTAACGTTCCCTCCGAAGGACGGGATGCTTTCATGATCCATTTGCCCAATTCCAAGTGAACCATGGAGGAGAGCGGTATTCTGTATTTAATCAATAGCTGGTATACAGATCAAATCCAGAATTGATAGTACCCGAATAAATCCCAGCAAGTGCCACGACCCCACTGGGATTCGAACCCGGGAATTTTGTTGGTAAATTTGCGCCAGAGGCAAGCACCCTAACCGCTAGGCCACGCTCTCCCACAGTATTACAACTGAAGAGATGAAAGATTGGTATTTTTTAGGAATGTTTACCAAATTGGGTTGGGGGAGGGAATTGAAATGCATCTTAAAATCATATACTTAACACCATTAGCTGAGAATTCGCCTATTTTCATTCTGTTATTTTTATAGGATATTTTGTAAAATATAGGAAAATCGCGACTAAATGGTGACTATGAATGGTTTTAATATTTGAATTTGAGAAATGTCAAGGGTACAGCTTGTCTTATTCCCACCTGAGATAAATTTAATGTGCTTTTATTTAAAATATTTTAAAATAGAGCTATTTAAAGGTGCTTTTATTATTTATAAAAAAATTATTAGTAAATATTATGACTTGGTTTTCATTAGTATTCAAAAAATGTGATATATGTTTAAAATTGTTCTGTATTATGAAAATTGCAAGCATTTTAGTTCCACATTTATTACCTATAATAAAAATTGGTGAAATGGTCTATAAATTGTTATTGTAAATGTCACTGTTATTTTACAAAAAGATTTGCATGTTTACCCGTGTTTTTATTCAATGTAATAATATACATTTATGGAAAAAATATGCATGAAACAGTATTTCTGATTTGCATTAATCTCATCAGTGCACACTGGTCTTATTTCCAATACATATGTAAATATCCTATGTAGCCCTTGGATTGTTGTCCAAATGCAAGTACTAGAAATTCTTTATTTGCAACCATGTTAACTGTATTTGTACAGAAATCGTTCCACGAAACTTTTATGTAAACATGTGATATAACAGTGCCCTAGGTAAAGATGTACATTTGAGGTGGTGGTGGGGTGATTTTGTGATATATGATAGCAAGATGGATGGGGATATACTTGCTAGAGAAGAAGGAATGTAGCCTTGTAAGTAATGAAGTGGAGCTGATATTGGGAATATTTTGTTTTAATTTCAGTTTTCAATAACACATTACATGATAGATTGTAACATTTCCCAAACAGCTCCCTAAGTGCTGATAGGGGTTGCACTATAATGGTTGCACCCTAGTTGAAGCAAAACGATTCTGATGATTTCCTAGTGACAGCGTATTAATTGTAAGTGCCATGATACTGCGGTGAATGGCATCCCTAAATCCTGGCTGGGCATTATTATTGTGTTCTAAAATCATGTAATTAAGTAAACCAACTTGGGCAGATAAAATCTGAAGCTAGTTTGCTTTTAAATTTCAACAGAAAACCACTTCACTTAAAAGTGACAATCAGTTCTATGTATAGATTATTATATTTTTATTCTTCCCAACCTTTTATTCCTGCTTGGTGTGGCTTTCTCATTTGGTAAAGTTAAGCTTGTTAGGCCATTCCAAATGAATTACATACGCCCCCTGTAGAAGGCACAACTAGAATTGAGTACATGTCTAATATATGGGGGTAATAAGTTTATTTGGAATAGCCATGAGGAGGTCATGATCAATGTATGGTTGTCATATGCAGTCAACCATAGTAATGCATTATGACCTGGCCATGGCTATTCCAAATAAATTCAATACCCCATATGGAAGACATACTCAGTGTTGCCAAACCCGTGATTTGGTAGCCCTATTGGGCGACTTGGGAAGGCTTACCACGACACCCAAAATTTTTACTGCGATTTCTTGGTCAAATTTTTAATACAGGTTTCTATGGATGTTGCCCGCGACTTTTTAGAGATTTGGGCAAATTATTGTGGGCAACCCTGGACATACTTAATTCTAATTGTGCCTTTTGTAGGAGGCATATTATTCTGGAAGAGCCCATTTGCTGTTTAGATGTAGACATAAATTTATAGTTAACATACTGTATATAGGTGCACTTTATACATTTTGTCAAAACTTAAGATGCTCAATAATACAGATATTTACATATGTATCATAGTGATGTATGATTAACCACTTTTTGTGGAGTGAACTAATGTTTCTGTAAATGTTTATGGTAGATAATAGAATATTACAAACTGAAAATAATGGAGGGGGAAATCTTTTGATACGCTAATATTGTTTTGATACTGTCAATCTTTCTGTATATTTCTTGAAATTGTATTTGTATAAATATGAAAAACAAATCACTGTATTTTCAATATATGAGAAAAGGAGAGTAAATCTATCCAAGGTTATCGATATTGGTAAGAAGCCATTATGGTAATTATGAAGTACATAGAGGGACCACTGATGCCTCTAGCATGTCAATACAACCAAACATTGTGCTCAAATTAACTGTCAAATTTCATGAATTTGGAATTATAAAGGAAAATGTATTTGTATAGCAGTTTTGGTTAGAGTGTTTCATAGTTTCTTGTGGCATATTCCTTTGGTATTTCTTAAGATTACAGCAGAAATTATGGCGACAAGTTAGTGAAGTCTGTAATATGTAAGCTGACACTGCACTGATACATAACATTTTTAAATAAAAAATACTGAAATTATTTCAGTAAGCACCTTTGTTTCTCAGCCTAGCAAGTTGAAATTGAGAGTTCTATCTATTGCTGAGATTTAAGGCCTGTAGCTTTTACTAAAGGTCTGTTGCAAAGAGTCGTCTCTCCTAATACCCTACTGATCCGAGTATAGTCCCATGTTTGATTATAATCCCATCCCCATTTCTGAATACTAGAAAATCCTATAATCACATCATAAGTTCTTTGCTGGAAATGAATGGATTTATGCAATTTTTGTTACAATCGTCAAGTTTTATAGTTTCTTGTTGTGATGTTTTTAACAAAATTAATTAGGTCTATGCTTTAGTTCATTTACAGATCTCTATTGATCACATACCTCATTTGACACTTGAAAATATCTGGAATCGGTTTAGCTCTGAAAACATGATATTCTTGAGGCATATTATTTATGATAGATGGAGATCACATTTTAATCCCACCCCCTAAATCCAAGCTAATTTCAGGTGAAAAATTGGTGGGTCAGTACAGTACTATAGTATGCTTCTTAACCCCTGAGCACTACCTGCCTTTCATACAGCATTTCTGATTGGCTGATTATATCAGATCTTCATTTCAATAACTAGTTAAAATGCAGCTTACAAATATGCAAGCTCTGAGCCTCTTCATCCCTACCACCATTCTTATCATGTTCCTGATTGGCTCAAGAAATTACATAAGCCCCCATGTGACCAATTACAGGGGTGTGATTCTTCATGATTTGTCCTGATTATAGGATTTTTTATTGTCAAAATGTCCACAACTTTTCAGGATTTTTTTACCAAATTCAGGATTTTTCCACAAAACTCAATCACATCCCCGCAATTAGCATAATGAGATAGGTAAACATTTCATATAGAAGTCCCAAGGATGCAAATTAGGTATTACATTTAATTGCGTCATGCACTGTATGATGTTGTGCAGTAGAGCTTGACTGAATAAATGGCAATACATCATTTACATCCTTGGGACTTCTATATGATATATCTATCTAGTACTCATGGTATACAGATGTAAACCTGCTTCAGTGAGATGTCAAATTCTCTGCTTTACATGAGTGAAATATTTAATCATGCAAGTGTGGGTTTCATTATTCTAAGTGATATGCAATTGGAAATCAAATTATCTTGAATTTTTAAGTCGGGGTGCTTGTGATCTATCAAAATGTCAGAGATTGAACAGTTACATTGATGAAAATGAGTTATTCAATTATTGTTATTGATTTAATATGTATGTTTGTAATGGTGAATTTAATTGTTACACTTGATGAAGTATGCTGGAACTCATTTGGATGAAATATTAGCTGAAATGAACTAAGTACAGTACTTTTTAAAAAAGGTGGTAAAAGCAAATTATAATAATTTTTGGTGATCCGTTTCAAAAACATATAGTTTAGCGAGAGCAATGGTTGCTTTATGCTTTATTTATCATAGGATGAGATCACAAAGTGTCATCAGACTTTGAAATGGCTTCCTGCCTCCGAGATTCTGGAAATAGGAACCATAGTTATACAATTTTTTTGCCCCAAATGGCACCTATAGCTATACCAGAGATACCAATTTAACACAAAATTTGGCAATGTATGCACCTGCTTACAATTCAACCAGAAAAGCTTGTTGCAGACCTATGGTGTATGTTGTCACATTATGAACTTTTGGGTGAATTCCCCATCCTACCAGATCAGTGACACTTGGCTTCAAATCGACTGTGGCTGTACTTTTACCACTTACATACTGTAATAAGTAAGCGTACTAAGGTCTCCTCTTCAATCACTGCACCCAAAGGTTTGCTTGTGTTTGCTGGCTTCTCTGGCTGTGACTGGCAATGTAAATAACCTGATGTATTTTGAAATTTACTTTCTTAAAAATGTTGCCTTAAGGGCCAGAATGATTAACAATTATGTTAAATATCACACCACAAATCTATCATTTGGGACCGACTTCTCAAATCCTTGAATTCTGCTTAACAAAGGCAGCGTATTGTGAATATGACCTTCTTGAAATCTACTTTCGACATGTTTTTGTATTGAAAAGTCAAGATGCATATTACTTGTTATTAGAATAAAGGAGCACCGATGCAATTGGGGATTAGTGTCTTTAAAATATTACAGTCCAGACAGTAATGACTTGAATGTCTCCAAGACACATGATAAGTGAAATTGAAGGTGGTTTCAACTATTATGAGAGTATTATGTTAAATTGGTCTTAAAGGTGAACGTGAGATCAATCATTTTTTCCCATCATTTACTTTGATGGATATCAGATTTTGGTATTATATTATTTAAAAGGCTTTCACAAAAGAATTTCCTGCACTATTTTCACATCCATGATTGCACCTTTGTGTTGCTGCCTAAGGCAGAAGACATATAGGATCACTTTGTCCACTGATTTGTCTGTTTTGTTGGGTCTGTTGTTAGGGAAAAGGGTTAACATTGCCTGTAATATCCACATACTTGGATTGATAAAACCAAACTTGAGCCTAGATGCTTTGTTGATGAGGTCAAGGTCTGTGAGTCAAGTTGTAAGATGGCCTCATTGAAAGTGCAAAATTTAATCTCCGTCATTTGTTTGATGCGTCAAAGGGTCAACATGCCGTGCATGGCATGTGACTATGCAGTCCGAGGACCGATTTTTTCAACATTTATGTGCACCGATCATTCGGAGGGAAGATTCAATTAGTTACTTAACCTTGTCTACCCAGAAAACGGAGTAATTGTATTTCAATCCATTACGACTATTAGTATACCATTCTGATGCTTCCTGCTGGTAAAGAGATGAACAAACCCGGCCAAACCTCAAACTTGCATTTTCAATCTAGGCTATCTGGTCAACATGTCCTCTGGCATAGTTGGTTAGAGCACCCTACAAGCGATACAAAAAATTGAAGGTTCGAATGTGGTCGGTGCTCTGGGATTAAAGGTTTATGAAATCCAAACAAAGTTAACTTTATTCGTTCCTAGTACTGTTTACTTGGATACCAGTGTTGCTATTGGTCTATAATCGGTAATAATTTAGAGTCGTTGGTTTGAGTTTGGAATTAGTGCTTGGTATGTACTCTTTCAAATCAAATGGATAAAAGTCAGAAGTAAACAGCAATGTTAATGAGTCTAAACTCTCATTTATGCACATTAGTAGGGTTATAAATCAGAATACCCTTCTAGAAATTGGGGAAGACGGTGTGAAAGTTTTTTCTGTAGTTTGAAGGGTGACGGCATCAGACTTTTTGGGTCCAACTTGGGAAATTGTGGGGGTCAAATTAGCCCCGGGTAAATGGAAATCAAGTAAATTGGTTTAAAGGTGACAACAATGTATTGTCTCATTATAATGATTAAAAAAGGTCGCACGTTTGTCTAGGTTCCGACCTTAGTTAAGCAGGTAAGAGCCCTATTAAGGGTTCAAGGTAATCCTGGGGTAAACGTTACCCAGGCTCCGATTTTGTTGCAAACTGGTGTCAAATTGTTCGTCTTGCCTTATTTTACAATTGTTGGACATTTGGTTTCGTAATTATGCAAAATGTAATAAGGTTCTACATGGTATATAGGGGTCACCAAAAAATTGACCTCATATTGTAACAGAGATATCACCCAAAGAATTGAAATTAATTTCTGCTTCAGTATGATCAGGGCAATAATTTGACACGGGTTTCAACAAATTGAGCATTGGATTTTTTTTGCCCAGAGACTTGAACCTGTAAGGCGCGGTAGACCTGTGTAACTAAGGTCGGAACCTATACAAAACTATACCTTTTTTAATCCTTATAATGAAACAAATACATTGGTGCTACATTTAAAAACACAGTTTGGACTTGATTTCAAATTACCCCGTTGTACCAATTTTACTCCCTTATTTTACAAAGTTCCCAACGTTTTCAGAAGTTGGACCCAAAATTCTGATTCAACAATCTTCCAACTATAGAAAAACATTTCAAACCTTCTTCCCCAAATTCTAGAATGGGATTGTGGTTTATAACCCTACTAATTCACTGCCACTTAGACGATTATTTCTTGAAATTCCTCAGGTACAATTACAAACATGGAACAACTTGCCAGACTGATTGTAAAACCCACCAGATAAAGCATTCAGGCGAGCTACAGTTTTGTTTTTTTATGGTGTATTTTTAGGTTTTTATAAAACTTTTTGAATTCTCAGAATGATTTGTTTTAACACATTTGGTGGTAAAGATCAAGTGTCAAGGATTATTTTGTTGTCAGAGGCTATTGAAAGCACTTTACACTTAGATACAAGTATAATGAAATGGCATTGTGTCAAGCCCTCTTTGTCACACTTATCTCAGGATGGTCAGATATAGTAGGGTTATAAACGAGAATCCCATTTCTAGAAGTTTGGGGAAGGAGGTTTGAAGATGTTTTTCTATAGT